>JASAMX010005514.1:0-48053 GCA_030248175.1 Microlaimidae sp. YZB2_3
TTTTTTTAAAAAACCTCGGTAAACAGACTACTATAAAAACAAATTACAGTTTTTTTACGATTGATTATTTTATTAGCGAGGTACGAAGAAATAGAAAACGCCGAAAAATTTTTCATAAGTGGGATAAAGAACAAACAACAGCAACAACAAAAATAAATAAGTAACAAAACGAGATATAAGGGGTTTTAAAACAACAAAATACTTTAAATTAAATTGATACAGAAATGTTATAACAATTTGACGGTTCTAATTTTAAATCAAGCTCTAAATCATACAAAATAAGTTTACACAAGTGCAGAACTTTAGCTTTAATTTTATATCAAGCTCTAAATTATAAGAAATAAGTTTAAATTTCACCGATTTTAAACTTACTGTAAATAAATTAATTATTTAGTTTTAACTCAATAGGCTTAATTTAAACGAATTATTGGAGATATATTACAATAAATTATAATTTTATTTAATTTTATCGATTTTAATAATAAAGTATATTAAATTGGAATTCCCTCCAAGTTGTAATTCTAAAATATAGAAATTGTATTAAAAAATTAATTTTCAGA
Source organism: Microlaimidae sp. YZB2_3 (assembly GCA_030248175.1). Classification (NCBI taxonomy): domain Eukaryota; kingdom Metazoa; phylum Nematoda; class Chromadorea; order Desmodorida; family Microlaimidae; species Microlaimidae sp. YZB2_3. The sequence continues at coordinate 561 of JASAMX010005514.1, forward strand.
CCCACAAGTAAAATAGACTTTTTTGTAAAGTTGCCCAATATTCGAAAAATAATTCTCTAAAAATTCCAGAGAATTTTGCTAATTTTGCTTTGGTAATCGTAAGGTCCATGTTATGAGTGTTAATGACTTTTATCACGATAACCATTAATTTTAGGAGCTTATCATTTTAACAATTACCACAAAATCGAATTTAATCGTATGTGTTAGAAGAATGTTAGTTTTTCTACGTTAAATAATATTTTCAAAAGAGTACAATATTAAGCCTGTATGTTAAAAATAAATGAGAAATTACACAAATTCGAACTCATCAAAACGATATTTATTAAAATACGATAGTTAGAATTATCAAGGATATATTCTTGGAAGTATGTGTTTGTGTTAGTAATATCAAGAATATATAATATATATTCTTGGTAATACCTTTTTAACTAACAATTTTTATGTTAACTACAATATCTATTCGAGTCAACGTTAAGGTTGGTTGGCAGATTAGTAGCCTCGCTTAATTACTGAATACTATCTAAATCTTGACAAAATATTGTCGAGTTAAGAAAGTTTGTATGTCTATGTAAGCCCAGTTCTCAACCACAATTTTTCAAAATAATTTTGTTTGGGTGAGCTTTTTAAGCAATTTCTAAACGAGTTAGACACGCTACATCGAGAAAATATTGTTTGTTAATATTGTTATGTAGTATTTGATTGCAAAGTTAGTACCGCTTATCAGCCTTGCGTATCCTGCTTTATGAGAAATAAATAAGATTTAATTCTAAATTATAAATCTGCTAAAAGTAGATATATACAAATGATTAAATGTATTTTAGGGTATATGTATAGATATATAGATAGATAGCATGTTTTGAGATTTAAAATTCAAAAGTCACATTATATAAAACGTGAACTTCTTATATTTATAATGTGTAGGAAATATATCAGGAAATATTGGAATCAGACAAACAAATAATGGGCTTTCTAACTGGCCTTTCTAGTCTACTTCTTTTAAACAAAAAATAAAAAATAGTACCGTAAAATACTTTACCATAATTTTAATACATTATGTAAAGTTTTTGTTATAGAGCCTTAAAAATATAAACTTGTTTTTTTTGTGAAAACGGGAAAAATTTATTTGGTTTTATTGTTTTAAGAAATTGTTTTTCAAAAAATTTCTCCTTTTTATTTTTGACACGTTTTTCTTAAGTTAAATACTATTTTTAACATCTGTTTTTGGTTTTTTTTAGTCCAAAACTTTCGGTATGATTAGTTTGTTTAATAGTCCTTAGTATATGTTATTTTTACTGAAAGTAAATTTAGTTTTAATTATTTAAATATATGGATGGATAGAATTTTAACTTCAAATTACATTGTTAATTTTCTAGTAGCCCCAGAGAACATGTTCTTATCAATTAAAAGAATTATACAGCTAAATGTTCATTGTCTTTTAGCAATTATGAAGTATGTAAAATTAATGAAATAATTCCGATAAGCACATAATATATTAACATATTAAGTTTTATAGTTAAACAATGACACCTTAATAACACAATATATAAATTCAAAAATACAAATTATTACTTTTTTTATTTATTATCTAAGTTCGAAATTCAAAACACTAAGAGGTCAATAATTTATGTTTTCTATTTATTAGTTATTAGTAAAATTTATTGATATTTGATTTAGAATAAAATATTGAGGGGTATAAATTATAAAAAATAGATAAAAATGTGATAATATTGTTGGATAATTTTAAATAAATAAAATAAATATAATAAATATAAAAATAAATATAATAATAATAATAATAATAATTCAGTCTTGAAATAGTTTAGAGAAGGTGAACAAATGAAAAATTATATCAATAAGATTAGAAAAATAAATATTTTTCTTTTTTAACTTAAAGATCTATATAAAATCAAAATAAAATTTATAAGATATAATTTTTTCTTGATAACAATAATTTGTTTATTTAAACTAAAAAAAATTTAAAAATGAAAAGAAATTATGCTAATATAAAAAATAGCATGTTGAAGTCATAAACAAAACTTGTTTTTTCTTAAGTTTCTTACCGCATTATTCGGCTTTAAGGTCGTTAAGATGAACTTGAGTAACTTATAAGCCGCCAATATGAAATTGAAGCTAAAGTATACTCGTAAAAAGTATATTAGCCAAGCTATACCCAAACTATTTTTATTACATTACTAAGTTCCATTTTTCTCTTATACCTATTCTGTCACTTAACGTATAACGTTAACTTATACGTATACTTATACGTATGGCGTAGACGTGCTAGTTAATAGACATCTAACGATCGTAAACCTCTCAGTTGTTTTACGATTAAAAACAATTTAATTTGTCTCTGAATCCATTTTAAACTTAAATATTGACTCCTTAATTTTAGCATGTTTTGGCTTCTTCATCGTGTAAAAACAAAAAAAAGAATAAATACGTTTGTGGGTAAATGCTAAGGCAAAATCTTGTTAAAACTCAAAACTCCTAAAAAATCTCATCTTGTATTTTTTAAAGCAAAAAAAGATTTTGTAGAAATTATTTACAAACGCTTTTACACTGTAGTTGATTTTATCCTGCACAAATAAGTATTCGGGAACGTTAACTTTCATTTGTTTTCAAATTATAAATTCAAAACAGGTCAAAATAGACATAAAACTTTGAAATTTGTTCAATTACGGTCCAGATTTTTCGGGTTTTTGACCTGAATAAAATTTTTTGACATTTTTTATTGCATGGAATAGCTGTTTACATTTTTTTACAGTTTAACATGCAAAAATTTAAAGAAATACAACACAAAAATTGATTTATCATCAACAGTTAGTAAATTTGCGTTGTTTGTTTTTCTTCGCTTATGTCAAAAATGACGTAAGTACAGAGCACGGTTTATCTCTCTTACGTCTTAAAGTATGATAGTGTAACTGATAAAATTTACGTGTTACGTCTTAAGTCTACGTCATAAGTCTTAAGTATTGTAGTGTGACCAGCCTTAAGTTCCAAAACTTTTTCGACTGCCCAAAATTCCAGCCGACGTTAAAAATCCCTATCTATCCATGCTTTCTTTCTATCCATCCATGCGACATCCATGCTAAAATAAAGCTACAAACAAATACTCAAACAGGAAAATTATTTTTTATACTGTAATCTTTTACGAAAAAAATTCGTTGCGGATTTTTTAGATAAAAAAAGAAACTTTTCTCAGAAGGCTGAGTCCGAGGAAAAACTTCTGTGATTTAAATTTCTACATTTTTTTTAATTTTTCAATTTTCTACAATTTAAATTTCTACATTTGACCATTTTAAATTTCTACGAGTTTTTTAAATATAAGCAATATGTTTTTATACGTATTCTATTTAAGTTGTTTAAAATAAAAACAAGTTGTCCCGTGCTAAAACCTTTTCTCCAGTGGTTAGTGAGGAGTATGAACTTTTTTATAATTAAATAAAGGCAACAAAAATAATATTAGAAAATATTTTACTTATTTCATTGGTACTTTGGTCATTTTTTATATTATATTTATATTAATCGCCCTTTTTTTGATCTTTGCACGTAACGCTGCCCAGCCGTCACACAATAAAACTTCCTCAAATCAATCAATAATATGAATAGTACAAACAATCAAAACACGCTTTCTTTCTCCAACGTAATGGCTGAGCGGGGCGTTGGCGTTCGTAATGTGACCCGCACGCCGTCTACAGTGTGAACGCTGGGCTGGGCATATAGGCGAACACTTCCGCGGCACTCTCCTATCGTGCAGGACAGTAGGGTTTTACAAAACGTAACAACGTCTTCCAATGCAATTTTAAAAAGAGACATCATTTACAGCGTAAATCCACAGGATAATAATTGCATAATAATTCAAGATAATCAACATGAGTTTAAAACTGTCCCTTGCGCTAAAAATAAATGCATGGTTTGCGAATTCATCAATATAAAGATCAATATCAAGATAATTTAAACACTTCATACATCACTCATAAAAAAATTAGCACTTATTTAGATAGTAACTGTTCGTGTAATACAAGCTATATTGTTTATGCAATAACATGTTCAAAATGCAAAATGCAATATATTGGTAAATCCGCGGTCGCTCCTTAAAAATTCGTTTTAACGAACATCGTAGAGATATTTTAAAAAATACCAAAAATAGCTTTTTAGTTAAGCATTTTAATTCAAACGGACACTCAGTTTCTGACATGAAAATTAATGTTTTAGAACAAATAAAAAACCAAAATAAAAAAGAGCTTCTTAACCGAGAAGATTTTTGGATCAAAACACTTAGTTCAGCCTATCCGTTCAGATTAAATTAGAAAATTAAAAGCTGTGGGTTAATTTCTTTAAATAAAACCCGAGAAAGTTTAATAATCATCCTTATTTTTCAGTAAAATTTTCTGACGCTGACGTGTACGTTCACGTAATCGTGTCAAACGTAACAATAGGACATTAATTATGAACTTAAAAACGAAATTACTGAAAAATTTAAAGAGCCCAATATTTCTAGTTATACAATTTATAGATACCTTATTGTAATTTCTCTTACAAATTTCAAAGTTTTGCTAAATATGGCTGAAAATAATCAATTTTCAGGTTTCGTTAAATTAACAGTATTTGCAATAGCAGCATATAGATTTAAGAGCAATTTTCATATATCTAATAAGTAATTTTTTTATTAATGATATATGAGGTGTTTAAATTATCTGTATTGATAAATTCCAAACCATCATCTATTTTTAGCTCACGGGACAGTTTTAAACTCATGTTGATTCTCTTGAATTATTATGCAATTATTATCCTGTGGATTTACGCTGTAAATGATGTCTCTTTTTAAAATTCATTGGAAACGTTTTACGTTTTTAAAACCCTACTGTCCTGCACCGGGACACTAGGAGGTCCGCTGGAGCTTTCGCCTCACAGTGCCCAGCCAGCGTACACTTAGACGGCTGCAATCACGCCAACGCCCCGCTCAGCCATTACGTTGGAGAAAGAAAGCGTGTTTTGATTGTTTGTACTATTCATATTATTGATTGATTTGAGGAAGTTTTATTGTGAGACGGCTGGGCAGCGTTACGTGCCAACAGATGCAAAAAACCAGGCGCGTATTTAATACTAAATATAATATAAAAAATGACCAAAGTACCAATGAAATAAGTAAAATATTTTCTATATTATTTTTGTTGCCTTTATATTTAATTATAAAAAAGTTCATACTCCTCACTAACCACTGGAGCAAAAGGTTTTAGCACGGTTGACAACTTGTTTTTATTTTAAACAACTTAAATAGTATACGTATAAAAACATATTGCTTATATTTAAAAAACTCGTTGTAGAAATTTAAAATGGTCGTAAATGTAGAAATTTAAATTGTAGAAAATTGAAAAATTAAAAAAAATGTAGAAATTTAAATTCACAGAAGTTTTTCCTCGGACTTCAGCCTTCTGCAGAAAAGTTTCTTTTTTATCTAAAAAATCCGCAACGAATTTTTTTCGTAAAAGATTACAGTATAAAAAATAATTTTCCTGGTTTGAGTATTTTGTTTGTGAGCTTTATTTTAGCATGGATCGTCCGCATGGATGGATAGAAAGCAAAGCATGGATAGATACGGGATTTTTTAAGCCGTCGGCTGGGAATTTTGGGCAGTCGAAAAAGTTTTGGAACTTAAGGCTGGTTCACACTACAATACTTAAGACTTATGACGTAGCACTTAAGACGTAACACGTAAATTTTATCAGTTCACACTATCATACTTAAGACGTAAGAGAGATAGAACCGTGCTCTATCCTTACGTCAATTTTGACATAAGCGAAGAAAAACAAACTACGCAAATTTACTAACTGTGGATGATAAATCAATTTTTGTGTTGTATTTCTTTAAATTTTTGCATGTTACACTGTAAAAAAATGTAAACAGCTATTCCAGGCAATAAAATATGTCAAAAAATTTTATTCAGGTCAAAAACCCGAAAAATCTGGCCCGAAATTGACCAAATTTCAAAGTTTTATGTCTATTTTGACCTGTTTTGAATTTATAATTTGAAAACAAATGAAAGTTAACGTTCCCGAATACTTATTTGTGCAGGATAAAATCAACTACAGTGTAAAAGCGTTTGTAAATCATTTCTACAAAATCTTTTTTTGCTTTAAAAAATACAAGATGAGATTTTTTAGGAGTTTTGAGTTTTAACAAGATTTTGCCTTAGCATTTACCCACAAACGTATTTATTCTTTTTTTTGTTTTTACACGATGAAGAAGCCAAAACATGCTAAAATTAAGGAGTCAATATTTAAGTTTGAAAATTGGCCATTTCAGCGACGAAATTAAATTGTTTTTAATGCGTAAAACAACTGAGAGGTTTTACGTCATGCGTTTTAGATGTCGTAGTGTGAACTGATGGCGCTTACGTCTTACGCCATACGTCATAAGTATACGTTATAAGTTAACGTCATACGTCTTAAGTGATCCAGTGTGAATCAGGCTATAGAGCAGCAAAAATGGAAACTTAGTAATGTCAATAAAAATAGTTTGGGGTTAGTTTTAGGCTTGGGCTTAGATATACTTTTTAGCGAGTTCATACTTTCGGCTTCAATTTTCATATTGGCTTTAATTTTCATAAGTTTAGGCTCCAAGTGCTCGATCTTGAACGACCTTAAAGCCGAAATAACGCGGTAAGAAACTTAAGAAAAAACAAGTTTTGTTTATGAGCTTCAACATGCTATTTTTTATATTAGCATAATTTCTTTTCATATTGTTTAAATTGTGTTTTTAGTTTAAATAGAACAAATTATTGGTTATCAAGGAAAAAATTATATCTTATAAATTTGTATTTTGGATTTTATCGTAGGATTTTTAAGTTAAAAAAGAAAATATTTATTTTTCTGAATCTTATTGGATAGTAATTTTTGCATTTGGGTTCACCTGTGCTCTAAACTATTTCAAGATTGAATTATTATTATTATTATTATTATATTTATTTTATATATTTATTATATTTATTTTATTTATTTGAATTATTCGCAACAGATAGTTATCACAGTTTTTATCTGTATTTTTTTATTTTATAAAATCCAAGGTTACCTCAAATTGTTATTTATTCTAAATCGAAATCGTTTGCCAATGAAGAGTGGTTACTAATAACAATAAATTGACGACATAGAATTTTATTTGACCCTTTCTCAGTTGTTTTGAATTTCAAACTTTGAGGATAATTAGATAAAAAAAGTAATAGCATTGTGTATTTTTCCAATTTATATATTGTACTTACGGTATCATTTTTTTTATATCCAAAACTTCAATATGTTAATATCTTATGTGCTTGTGGGATTTATTTATTAATTTTCCTTCATATTGCTTGACACTGCTCTTTAGCTGTATAATTCTTTTTAATTGATAAGATACACGTTTCCTTTTTGATGTATTAGAACAATTGAAGTGTTCCAATGTAATTACTCGGATTAAAATTCTAGCTGCCCATTCCGTATAATTTATTAGATATTAGAATCTAAATTTACTTCAGAATTTAACATCTACCAAGGGACTCGTTGACAAACTAATCATTACGGAAAGTTTTTTATAAGAGAAAACAAAAACGTCAGATATTAATTAATATAGTATTTAAGCATAGCTTGAGAGAAAACGTTTCTAAAATTTAAAGGAATGTTTTTAAAATTATCGTTTATTACATTGTAAACATTAAACATCCTATATTTATAAAAAAAACTAGACAAACCAAGGTTTTATTTTTAAGGCTCTATAACAAAAACTTTACATAATGTATTAAAATTATGGTAAAGTATTTTACGGTACTATTTTTTATTTTTTGTTTAAAAGAAGTAGACTAGAAAGGCCAGTTAGAAAGCCCATTATTTGTTTGTCTGATTCCAATATTTCCTGATATATTTCCTACACATTATAAATATAAGAAGTTCACGTTTTATATAATGTGACTTTTGAATTTTAAATCTCAAAACATGCTATCTATCTATATATCTATACATATACCCTAAAATACATTTAATCATTTGTATATATCTACTTTTAGCAGATTTATAATTTAGAATTAAATCTTATTTATTTCTCATAAAGCAGGATACGCAAGGCTGATAAGCGGTACTAACTTTGCAATCAAATACTACATAACAATACTAACAAACAATATTTTCACAATGTAGCGTGTCTCACTCGTTTTAGAAATTGCTTAAAAGCTCACCTCACACAAAATTATTGAAAAATTGTGGTTGAGAACTGGGCTTACATAATACAGCAAAAACTTTCTTAACTCGACAATATTTTGTCAAGATTTAGATAGTATTCAGTAATTAAGCGAGGCTACTAATCTACCAACCAACCTTAACGTTGACTCGAATAGATATTGTAAGTTAACATAAAAATTGTTAGCTTAAAAAGGTATTACCAAGAATATATATTATATATTCTTGATATTACTAACACAAACACATAATTCCAAGAATATATTCTTGATAATTCTAACTATCGTATTTTAAATAAATATCGTTTTGATGAGTTCGAATTTGTGTAATTTCTCATTTATTTTTAACATACAGGCTTAGTATTGTACTCTTTTGAAATATTATTTAACGTAGTAAAACTAACATTCTTCTAACACATACGATTAAATTCGATTTGTGGTAATTGTTAAAATGATAAGCTCCTAAAATTATGGTTATCGTGATAAAAGTCATTAACACTCCATAACATGGACCTTGGATTACCAAAGCAAATTTAGCAAAATTCTCTGGAATTTTTAGAGATTTATTTTTCGAATATTGGCCAACTTTACAAAAAAGTCTATTTTACTTGTGGGTCTGAAAATTAATTTTTTAATACAATTCTATATTTTAGAATTACAACTTGGAGGGAATTCCAATTTAATATACTTTATTATTAAAATCGATAAAATTAAATAAAATTATAATTTAGTGTAATATATCTCCAATAATCAGCAGTTGAATTAAGCCTATTGAAGTTAAAACTAAATAATTAATTTATTTACAGTAAGTTTAAAATCGGTGAAATTTAAACTTATTTCTTATAATTTAGAGCTTGATATAAAATTAAAGCTAAAGTTTTGCACTTGTGTAAACTTATTTTGTATGATTTAGAGCTTGATTTAAAATTAGAACCGTCAAATTGTTATAACATTTCTGTATTAATTTAATTTAAAGTATTTTATTGTTTTAAAACCCCTTATATCTCGTTTTGTTACTTATTTATTTTTGTTGTTGCTGTTGTTTGTTCTTTATCCCACTTATGAAAAATTTTTCGGCGTTTTCTATTTCTTCGTACCTCGCTAATAAAATAATCAATCGTAAAAAAACTGTAATTTGTTTTTATAGTAGTCTGTTTACCGAGGTTTTTTAAAAAAAATTTATATACTGTACCTAGTTTTCGTTGCGGGACACACTGGACCACTTTGGATTCCTAAAATTTTCCCAGAGAGCGTATAAAGATTGTCAAGAAAAACATCTATATTTCGCTTTTGAATTCAGCTGGAAAATCAAGAGAGCAAAACAGCCCAATTAGAACATCTTTATTGCAAATTAAGACGGGAGGGGTGATTGAAAATTTGATAACCTTCCCCTCCTCAGTCCGCGGAAGAGCGGCTTTTAGGGCGATTCGCCCTCAGCGGCTTCTAATAGAGTATATATATATGAAAAGGTGGGGGCTCTGAAAGGTCTCAGGAGGTTATAAATGTGGACGATTGTTTTGTTATGTACACACATACACAAAAACAAGCCGCGCGGACGAATTGAAATCGTAGCGGTATATTGCTTGCGGAGTAAAACCGGGAGACAATGGTCTCGCGGCCCGGGGAATGGGTCTTAATTCGTTAAATGGCCTTCACTCAGGTTGTTTCCTCCCAGTGTCCTTTGCATTATTTATCTTTATTTGCTCAAAGTCCGCTAATATCTCGTCTCTAATCATGAGATTCACCGCCCCCCTTATATAAGGTGAAAACGGTGGAGAAGCGTGCCCACGGAGGTGAAAGACCCCGCAGTTTTGTGAAAAGCGCTCGCATCTGATTGAAAATAATCTCAAGTGTTCGGCAAAGACAAAGACCTAAAGAACTTATAAAACATGTATAATATAAACATTTGTCTATTATATAAACAGGTAAAGTGGAGCTAAAATTTGGGGCAGCTCAGAAGCCGAAGTGGGCGACTTGAGAACGAAAAATTGAAATCGCCTGAGCCTAAACCTTACTCAAACCACTGTTGAACCACCATTGAAAATATATTTTCAATTTTAAGTGCAGTTTTAACTAGCTTATGTATGTTTCCTGTTATTTTAACAAAATAAAATTCAATTCAATTCCTTTCGAGTTAAAGATGCTATTTTTGCGGTTTTAAATTCCAAAGATTTTCGCACGGCTTTAAGTTTCTTGCTTACGACTCCCATCCCAAATATAAAATGCAAACGAGATACTGGTTGAATGTTTAGTGTGGTTTTGGTGTGGTGTGGTTGGTACCAAAATGTGAAACTTTTAAGTAACCAAAAAGTCAGAATCCCTGGTACTTTCGGTTCTTTTGTATTTTGCGCGATTATCACCTGCTAGGCTGTTGGGTTTTTTTTGAGCTCTGTAGTCCTAATTCAAATGTCTACGGTTTAAAGTTTTAAAGTTCTAACATTTTAACCCAGTTCTAAAATCCAATGTTTTACCCATGGCTCTTGGCTCATTACCATTTCTTAGAATGCACACGCAATAACAATATCAAAATCATTTAAAAACAAGGAATTATATAATAAAAATACATCCAAATATATTAAACCGGTTAGATTGAACCGGTCATAGTGGACAACGTGTGTGGCCCTCTTTACTTGCCGAATGCAAACGAATCAAGCTAAAAAACTTGTTTTGTCCCGTTCGAAATATCAATCCAATGCACAATAATATTTTGAATTATATCCTGACAGGTTTTCAAGCTTAAATGATTTAAACTCTGATTGTTAACTGTACATATATGCATTTTGGACTGACTCCAATTGGAAAATAAAATTTTATGTATTTACTATAGATTTAAAATTTAAGTTATGGTGAAAAATCTTTATTTTAACTATATATTAATAAATGATTCGCTAATATTTTACAGTTTAAAATTAGCTGTCAATTTCGTCGTTACCATGACAGAATGAGTTAGAGTCACGTTGATTTGATACAGATTGTGACTCTTTGTGTTAGAGTAACGACGATTTGCTGGTTCGGGATGAAAAAAACCAAAGGTTTTTTAAACCATTTTGATTTCCTGAGCTTAGCAGTTATTTAAAACCTAAAAATTTCAACTTAATGTCTTATGTATTTTTAAGTCGTTAAAATAAGCTTGCCTTAACCTAAATCTAAGCCCGAACCAATTTTTTATACTCGTTTCAAAAGTTCCTGTTTTGCGACTCAAAGTTTCCAACATTTTCAAAACTTTACAAAATTTGAAAGTTCCAAAATCCAAGTTTCCTTTGTTTCAGGACAATCAATAGTTCCACTAAATTATATTTTAATTTCAAAACCTTTTCCGATATATTTTGGTGTAAAAACAAGTACACTATCATATTTTATTGGCGAAAAATGCATGTGTTTAGGCTGAAAATCTAGTCCTTGATCCTTTAATTTATTATATTTAATAGCCTCCCTGTGACATCGAAATTTTAACTCGTACTAGTAAAACTAAAGGCAAACCAAACGTAGCTGCAACAGTGTGTTTACGTGTTCATTAAACAGCTATTTTCTTTTTTATGTCACAAAATAAGAATTATTTCTAAACAACCATCTAAAGTTGATTGATTTCTACTTCAAATCTTTCATTTTCTGAATTCTGATTGGCTGATACGAGTGACGTCAGATTCTCGTGATTTGAGTAGTTACTTAATGGGGGGCATTTTTCAGTCCAACGAACAACTGTTGCAGCCACGTTGGGTTTACGTTTACTAAATTTTAACTCCTTCCACTAGTATGGAAAATCATTAACTAAAAAAAAACTTGTAGGGATCTCGTGAAGCGAAAATCAAACAAGCGCGGTATTCTACTGCACTATATTTTGCAAAGAATGCTATATATTTAACTTTTTTGCTATTTAGTGATTGAGCATTTTTTACTGCAGGTATTAGTCGATCGCTACAGTACTAAAGCTTTTTTAAAATCACTTAAGATTGTTTCAAAATCATCAAGTTTTTTTTTATTTTTCCCAAAAAATTATTCAAAATAACCGGCCTTAATTACATCATTTTGGAGTTTTAATCGCAAACACTATAAGCTCGAAAGAAATTGTAACTAAAACTAGCATCCCAACCCCATCGTTAACTTTCACTTTTAAAATAAGAAATTAAAAAAAAAAAATTGCAAAACGCAAAAACAAAATGTTAAGGGTTTAATTTTTTTAAAAGAAAAAGCGCACACACTATGGATTGCTTGATTTCAATTTGAATAACCTCACAGTTGTGAATTTTCTTATACTTATGCATTCTTGATATAATTTAGCCTTATATCTTTTGACCTTATATACTGTTGTTTAGGCCAAAGCATTTCTTTTATTAAACGTGCAGTTTTTATAAAAAGTCAAAATTTTTTTCCTTTTTAAAATTTTAATTAATTTATCAGAAAAATATAGGTAAATTTTTCGAAAAACTTATTTGTTTTATTTCGAATTTTAAAAACAATTTTTCAGCGTAGAGCATTGGTTTTTGGAGGTACAGTTAATGATGAGTTTGTAGGGTAGAATAATACACTTAAATAATAAACTTAAAGTTAAGCTGTACTTTTAATGTTGGCAACTGTAGAGAAAAGCCCCGCAAAGCGTTCAACCTCGATTTTTGTCCGAAACCCCGTTTACCGATGGAGTTAATAGGCGCCTTATATTATACTCGAAATGATTTTTAAACAATGAAAGACCACTTTCCCCTCACGTGTTCAGTTATGCGTGAGACGTGTTTATTTCTAGAGCCGGAACAACAAGTGGGTAGGGGAGTGCGGTCTTTTTCCCGCGCTCTCCTGTGGGCTTTCGAAGAGAAAAAGTCGTAGGTAGCCGTGTAATTACGAAGAATAAGTGATTAATCGAAAGTGAGACGGGCACCCTGGGAATTCCCGCGACGGTTCGAGACCGGAGACCGCGAAATAGCACCGGTCATTATTCCCAAACTTCTCCCGCTATATAACTTATACTCCTCGACCCTCTCTTGAGACACGCGTTCCCAAGGTCATGGACTACCGGAGGTCTGGACGCCGTATGAGTATTCGGGGTCATTAGATCAACGGAGAAAGGGGGAGAATAGATCGGCGGAGCGGTCGGAAGTCCCGGGAGGGTGTCTTACGTCGGAAGTAGTTGCCCTTCAACTTGCCACGAAAAGACTCGCGGCCGCTTGAGGCGGCGAGTTTTAAAACAAATCGGAAACCGCCGATTGAATTTTCCAACGGCACTTTCGATTTTCCTCCCCCCGTTTTCACTCTTTTCTTGACATTAAAATTGGCGTTTTTCGAAAGTTACAGTAGTTTATTAGGCGGCGGTAAAATAAAAGTCACGAATAAAGAGAAAGCGAAATGGGAAGAGCGTGCGGTCCCGCTGGATAAAATACACTTAATTAGAGAAAGAAACGATTAAAATTAGCCGTGTGAAAAAATGTTGGCAACGCTCCGGATAGAAACAAAATATTACATTTGGTAACGCAAAATAAACAAAAGAAAAACTACTACAATGATGATTTTGATTTAAACCACGTATTTCCAACAATTTATATCTTTTTTATTTATAAATTTACCTTTTTTAAATATTTTTAAATATTCTAAAACTCTCCGTGGCTTTAGTTGAAGTATAGAAGGCTATTTTTAAATAAAAATTTGCCGTATAGGTTTTTTTCCTTAAATTTGTTTGGTAATTGCACTACAATTTTTAAAAAAATCTAAAATAAAATATTGGAAACTGATTCAATACTTGCAAATACGTTTTTTTTGTCCGTCTTACCGGGTTCCTTACATTTTAGGTTTTTTGTTGAAATAAAACTTTACAAAATCGACCAAAAATCAAAACAAATTTCCTGCTACATACTGATGAACTTCTCACCCAAAATATTCTACACCGGAATTCGGGCCATTTAAAGCGAAGTAAGTTCTGCTCCGCTAAACTTCTTTTTTTTTAATTAAAGATTTTGGTAGCCTGCATACCTCAGAAATATGTTGTACGTAATTTAAATTTATTCATATGCAATTATTTTTTACGTTTTTACGATGTTTTAAAAAAGGTTTAGTGTTATGTAACAAAATATTCACTGAAATATATTGCATTACTTTTCAAGCTAACATACTATAAGCCCATTAGACTAAATCCTACTATTTTTTATCATTGTTACATATTTTACTTACTCCGGGTTTATTTCATGCTGTTTTGAAAATTTTAGTAATGTCTGGCATTTTTTTTTAGTTAATTTGAGGAAAACTTATGATATTATAATTTTAACTTATGCTTATTGAATTAATTTATCGTCGATAAGTTCAATACTAAAACGACTGATCTGTATACTTAAAACAGTGAAAATACTGAAACCACTGACAATAGTAATCTATATTGAAAGTTTTTCATGTGCTAACTTTTAACTTTAAAGTTACTCCAAACTAAAAGCTTGGAGAAAATATTTTAATACTGTAAGTATTTTTACTGTTGTATAACAAAAATTTTGCGATTACTTGCGGAATTTTTGGGTTGGTTAAAGTTCTTTTTGTGGCATTTAAATATGGCTAAAAATCCGCTGACGGTGGTGCAAAAAATAAATCAAATATTCATTTAGTTTTTTATTTATAAATAGAAGCAATATCGCGGAAGCCAAATAGTTGTTCAAGAATGAATTTAATACTAACAAAGGGCACGCTTATTTAAGTGCATTATGATAAAAATGCTTTAGTGTTGTCCGGCTTTGAGCGAATAAAATTATTTATGTATTTATTTATTTAAATAAAATAAACGTGTTGCTGCGTACTCCATGTGATACAAATGATAAACACCAACACTTGTTAAGAGGGCACACTGCTTCGAGGTACATTGCAACTGAAAATTTCGTTTCAATGTAAACATAGGACTAATTTTGTTTGGGTTTTTAACAGTAGGAGTTTGCTTCTTAGAGTTCACTGCACTAAGGCTATTTACAGTACCAAGTTCTGATGACGAATCATTCTTAACAAGAAAAGGACAACGACACTTTGTTCCCATTCGCTTTACATCTGAAAATGGTAAAATTTCGTTTGAATGTAAATGAAGGGTTCTTATTTAGGTTTATAAAAGTAGGCGTCTGCTGGTAAGGGTTAACTGCAGTTGGTCATTTACAGTACCAAGTTCTGATGACGAATCATTCTTAACAAGAAAAGGACAACGACACTTTGTTCCCATTCGCTTTACGTCTGAAAATGGTAAAATTTCATTTGAATGTAAAAGAAGGGTTCTTATTTAGGTTTATATAAGTAGGTGTCTGCTGGTAAGGGTTAACTGCAGTTGGTCATTTACAGTACCAAATTTTGATGTCGAATCATTCGCAGCAAGAAAAGGACAACGACACTTTGTTCCCATTCGCTTTACATCTGAAAATGGTAAAATTTCGTTTGAATGTAAATGAAGGGTTCTTATTTGGGTTTATAAAAGTAGGCGTCTGCTGGTAAGGGTTAACTGCAGTTGGTCATTTACAGTACCGAATTTTGATGTCGAATCATTCGCAGCAAGAAAAGGACAACGACACTTTGTTCACCCACTCGCTTTTCTCCGTCGTGTTTTCGGATTGGTTGTGTTTTGGGGATTTTAGCGCATTGTTGACAGTTTTCGCATCATTCTCCGCTGTCACCCGAATTGTCCGAATAAAGAGAATTTTAGAGAGATTTAAAAGATGTGAAGCAGAGCGAGGAAAGGAAGCTCCGTTGGAATTTCATTCCCCCGCAATAATGCGTCGTTACTACGTCATAATGAGCCGCTGTCGTTATTAAATACGCGTGACTGTGACTCATTCTGTAGTTAATAGCACCCCGTTTTAAAATTAAAATGAGTCACAGACACACATATTTTATACAAACTGTGGCTTATTTCGCCGTAGTAACGACGAATATGGACCTTTTTTTTAGACATGCCCGGAGCGGCGCGAGAGGGCGACGCGATCAGTGTATTGTCGCAGATGAATCTTTTTGTTGTTCTGCAAAATAACGGAGCGCCCTGCTTATATCGCATTTCGCCTCCGGGATCTCTCCGGGGTGTGCGGGATAAAAACTTCCAGCTCCTCAGCATCACACCAGATTATGTACATAGTTACAAAACTCCAACTTCCACATAGCAACACATCAAAGTACATAGATGCAGTTCCATATTGTTAGCTTCTGATAAGCTTTTTAATTTACCGCTGCGAGTAAATACGAGGTGTCGTTTAGGAAATGGAAATGGGGGAAGCTGGAAGTGTAAAAGGGGTGTAACACTCGGAGGGTTAGCACCCCCCATTTCGAAGCGATCGCATGCACTACCGTTTAAACTTCCCTCTTACCGGATGCGCGCGTCTAAAAGGTTGAATTATCTGGAGCAGCCTCTAGGTAACTGTCGCACAAGAGCACAGCGGACTGTCAAACGCCGCCACTTCGCGGCGCGTGTAATTTCCGCGCGGAAAATAACCCGAGCAATTTCAGCACTTACTGTAAACACCGCGAATTTATGGGGATAGTATTAAATTTGAAATAAATTGTAACTGCCTACGATTTTATAAACAAGAGAAAAAGTGACGTAGCAAGTAACTGTTGCTGATTTTTTCTCGAGTTGATTTTATACAAGGGGGGAGTTTTAGCGGTGGGGAGTTGAGGTTTCGTTCCGAGATTGACGGCCGTTTCGGGAAGGTTGGAAAAGCTCCGCAACCACCCACCAGCTTTCGCTCCATTTCTTCACGTTGTTGGACACGTGCAAACTTATCGGCGCTTTATAAATACCTCCCCGGGTGTACGGTAGTGCGACAATTCGTATAGGTTATAGTACACCAGCAGAATGGATTATAGCCCCAACAGAAAACTTTACAAACGCAACTAAGAATTATACCGAAAACTTTGTTTATTTCTATAAATTTCACTTAGGGCTGGTTCATACTTATGACAAAACGTCCTTTGGACTAAGTCCAAAGGACAATTTTATAAAAGCCAAAACGTCCTTTGGACAAGCCAAAACGTCCTTTGGACTTTTGCCTTTGGACGAAGTATGAAGCTACTTAGAATTTGTCCTTTGGACAAAGTCCAAAGGACAAAATCCAAAGGGAAAAGTCCAAAGGACAAAAGTATGAATACGTTGTCCTTTCGATTTCGTCCTTTGGACTTTTTCCTTTGAACTTTTCCCTTGGGACTTTTCCTTTGGATTTTGTCCAAAGGACAAAGTCCAAAGGACAAAAGTCCTTCGGACTTTGTCCAAAGGACGTTTTGTCATAAGTATGAACCAGCCCTTAGTATATTTTAAATTGAAACTTTAATTGTTTTTAATCTTTAGGATTCTGAAAAAATTTTTTATTTATCAAATTGTCAAACACTGAAATTTAAAACATTTATATGTAAAAAGATTTGATGTTATATATAGCATTTTTGTCCTAGTATTTTAATTCCTGGTTTGTAATTATTGAGATAAACACCAGGTCGTAGGACAAGTTTGGAAAAAAATATCTCAAATATAATGCATTTATATCATATAACAAAACTCAACTCAGACAATTGATAAATATACCAAATAAAATTATAACAAAATTTAAGCACTTCAGAATTATACAGAACACAGGTGAATTGATACGTAATTGGTTTTAATGGTTGAATTCAGGAAAGCTGATCAAAAACAAATTTCAATCTTCAAATTTGAGAGTCCAAGAAATAACTTTTTGATCCTTAATTTGTAAAAAAGTATATAAAACGATGTTTTAAGGGGGGCTTAATTCTTTCCGTTTATTAAAAGGAAAAAAGCTTCGTCTCAAGCGCGAACTAAGAACCTGCCAGTACTAATGCTTACTAAACATTAGTGATGGGCGGAACTACGGAACCCCCGGAACTCCGGAACCAGAACCGGAATCGAGATTTTCAAAAAATCTGGAGAAGGTACCGGAACCGGAATTGAGATTTTTCAAAAATTCGGAACAGAAACCGGAATTCCAAATTTTTCCCGGAACATTCGGAACCCAGAACCGGAACTGCCTATCACATTGTGAAACCCCCGGAACACCGGAAGCGGAATGAGAACCGGAATTGAGATTTCCCAAATATCCGGAACAGGAATCGGAACCGGAATTGAGATTTTCCAAAAATCCGGAACAGGAACCGAAACCGGAATTCCAAATTTTGCCCGGAACATCCGGAACCCTGAACCGGAACTGCCCATCATTACTAAACGTTGTTGCTTTTCACTTTGAGAACACGAAAGGGTGTTTTAGACGCAGCAAGACGTAGTTTACATACCGCGTCAGAGGCACGAGAACACTCGGAAAAGGTTAATATAGATACACCTTAAATTAATGAATCTCACTCACATAATAAATAATTTGCATACGGTGTTGTTTAATTTTAATGAAACATAGCTTGCGCGCGGTTGATTGGATGTTTAGTAAGACGAATAGTACGTTTAGTTTTTTTGCCTGGTTTTCTAACCAAAAATGAAGGATAATCAAAAATTGCGAGAACACTTTGCTCACTTACATGAGATTCAAGAGTTAAAGTTTTCGAAGTAGCAAAAATACTCAAAATTTTAATCAATGAGTTTTCCATTAATTCTTTGATGAAAAATAAATGAATGTCTATTTGTATGTTTTGTTATTTTGTTGAAAAATTTTTTTCATCTATTTATTTATTATCAAATGTGCAGATCGTGAACCGTGTTAACAATTAATAAGCATTGGTAAAATAGTTTAAAGTATTATTGCCAAGTACAATTTTTTTTATATCACTGCTGAAATTTAAAAAATCCTATCTCTTTTTTGTTTCTTTCACTATTTTTTTAAATTAGTAATTCCAATTCAATCGCACTATAAAGCAAATTTATTTATTTTTAACACTAAAATAAGATTTTATAAAGAAATCAAAAAAATGTATTTAGTCCTATTCTCTGTCTTGGTATTGTTTTAAAAAATGATAAAAACATTACTTTAAAACAGTAAGCTTTTTTTGTTGGTATTTTAAGTTTCCTCGTTAATTTTTTAGCAACGGATTTTATTTTTTTGCAAATTGCGTGGTTTACTCGTAAAATTGGTTGAATCAAACTATTATGCGCCTAAAATTATCCTCAAATCATAAGTCAAATAGATTTCGATGATCTTTAAACCGAGCGTATTTTTATTTGTACGGATTAAATTAGCCGCTTAGTACACGCGACAATCTCTTGCCCTAGCGATCGCCGTGCAAAAGGTCTTCTCCGGTTGGCATTTCTAGGACAGGAAGTTCTGCCCCACTTCGGCCCATCTCTGTGGTAATCGTTGGAAAGAGACTGTAAATATCAGTCCCTCCGTTTATATCTATTCGGAGTATATAAGTGAGCGGTGAGAGCTCATAATAATGTAATAATTCCATTGTAAAACTGCGGTGGAGCACTTGCGCCAGCGGAGGGTGGAAGTAGGTGGGCGCATAGCTTAAAACCAGTCTTTGCTTATTGGAGCTTGTCGGGAAGTCGGGAAGCTTGACGCTCGGCCCCCGCTACAGAAAAAGCCCCCCAGCCTTTGATATCTTTGTGCTATTTTACGGTGAAACAACTTGCAGGCGCGTTGTCATACGAGGGGAATCCCGATATGCTAAACTAAGTCGCACAAAGAAAGAGTCGCATTCCCAGTCGTCCAGCACGACTGGAGTCTCATTCTACCGTCACGAGGGAAATATAGTCTCCTTCGACTGTCGCAAGAGCTCGGTCGGCTTTTAGCGCGTGTAGTCAGCCGCAGGTTGGGGGCTCCGGCTTCGCTGTCGGCCATATACCGGCTTTGTATAGTATAGATTCTGGGACTGTCGAAAGATACGGTGCGACTTTTTTCTCCATATTTTTCGATCGACACGCGGTTGTTTGCGGTGTATCTCCGATAAGTTTTTTTGCTGAACAACAGATACTTTCAGCATGGCGGGTAAGTGATTTTAATTTTTTTAATTACAGCCTTTCCGTTATTCGGTCATCCTTTGAAAATTTGACAATGATAAGATTCTTAAGTTATTGCTTTTGAGCAGCGCAATTCACTATAGCGTTACTTAATGGTTTCAACTGGACATTTAAATTCAATCGGTAGAATATTAGTTGACTTAAAAGGAAAAAATAAACATAGCTAAGGATGCTTTTTTCATTTTATGTCATTATAATAGCTTAATTTTGTAACATCTAACTTGTTAGATCTAACTGATAATTTTTGGTGTGTGTGTAAAAAAGAACCATCTGAATTAAATTTGACTAAAGTTACCCACTCTTCAATTTGAGATGTGTTACACTGTTATATTTGATTTTGGAACCACTATAGTTTACTATATGAATAAAAACCTGTGCTTTTTGATACACACACGCGCTGCGGACACAAACAGAAACCAACACGCACAGACAGTAACAGGCAAACACACAACACATGACACACACACACACACACACACACACACACACACACACACACACACACACACACACACACACACACACACACACACACACACACACACACACACACACACACACACACACACACACACACACACACACACACACACACACACACACACACACACACACACACACACACACACACACACACACACACACACACACACACACACACACACACACACACACACACACACACACACACACACACACACACACACACACACACACACACACACACACACATACACACGCACACGCATGCATGAGCGCACATGCATGCACGAGAGTAGAGTGAATTTGACCTTTTATTTGTTTTAATGTTTGAGGAAATGTAACTATACATTAGTTCTCTTTTTATTTTGTTTTGATGCACTTTAACATTATTTGTTTTGTTATTTCATTTTACTGAATTGCTAAATAATGGTTTTAATAGTAAATTATAAAATACCGGTTTCGGCCAAAGCCTTTTTTCAGGAAGCAATAAAATCATAGGTGTTTTTGGTCGGGTCCGCTAGGGGGGGGTCCACCCCCGGGTGGAAGGTCAAACCCAAAGGCCCGCCCCGCGCCAAGAAGCCTTTTTTCAGGAAGCAATAATTTAAGTGTTTTTAGGTCTAATATTGAATTTTATGTATCAAAAAAAGCCTATTTAGGCCTAAAAAGTGTATTTAAACACTGTTTTTAACTAAAAACCCTTGTTTTTGACAGTAAATAAAAAAATATAGGTACTTCCAAATTGGTCGGGAGGGGGGGAGGGGGGGTCAACCTCGCTAGGGGGGGTCAGACCGGACCGCTCTCGAGCTTTGGGGGGGAGGGGGGGACCCCCCTGAACTTTTTCTAGGGGGGTCCAAAATTTTGGCTCTAGGGGGGGGTGCACCCCTCTGTCCCCCCCCAAAAACATCTATGAATAAAATCAATAAATGCTTTAATTCAATCAAAAAATTTAAATACCTAAAAAATTTTCTTATCAATTTCAGATTTTTAACCATATTTAAAACACATTATTTAAGCAAAGTATGTGTTTTTTTTATTTTTAAACATTTATTTAAACCATATTTTGTCACATATTGACCTATGTTTTTGCACAAAAAAGCCGCATGCTGCGCGATTTGTCAATCTACCTGGGGCTTTATTTGGGTGTAAATCATTCTTAAGTGCCTTTCTTACAATGACGTTTGTCCTTTGATCGCCTGGACAGATGATGTATTAAGATTCATTCATAAAGAAAACGCCGCAGAGACCTTGACGCTCCATAATTTAAAACATAAACAGCAAAAAATTAATTATGATTAAACTGCAAAACATATTAACTTGACTTGATATTATAATTACACATTTTTTACAAAAATAATGTTATAATCAGACATTTCGAAACGTCTTTTTGATTTTCCTTTTGTCTTTAGGCTGGTTTAGTTAGTGCGCATGATAAGTGTTGGGTGCAAAACGGACATTGGTGTTTGTGGTATTTCTTAAACAATAATCAAAATTAAAATATTTTTTAATTGCTCTTATTTATTGCTAAGCGTTTAGATTTTACTCAATAATAAAAAGCCGTTGATAACGGACGATCGCGAAAATGGTTTATTAATTAAAAAAAAAAACATTAAATATAGGCACCTTGCACTGGAACTCGGTTTATACATGAAGTATGCAATACACATAGCGAGTCACCATAATGGATAATTACCGTATCTCCTACTTTTCTTTTGTAGTATGCAGATCAACCCTCGAAAGCTCACGAAATTTCGGTCTGTTGATCTGGGGCCGGTCCACTAAACGCGTGCTGACTAGGTGCTAAGTTAGCACGTTGTTAAAAATTCTTGATAATGTTTTAATTTCGGTGTTTTTCTCAATATATCTTATGGAACTCTTTTTTTAAGTGATAAATTAATATTTACACAATTTTATACATATTTGCTTTAAATAAAAGCTAATAAAGCCTTAACCCTTAGTTATGAGTTTTTTTTAACCCTTAACTAGGGGTTATTGCCTAATTAGCTTGTATTGATACCAAATATGCATAAAATTAATGAAATATAAATTTATGCCATGCAGACAAAGAGTTTAATAAGATTTCTTCAGAAAAAAACCCAGAAATTAAAACTTTACCAAGAGTTTTAAACAACGTGCTAACATAGCACCTAGTCAGCACGCGTTTAGTGGACCGGCCCCTGCATACTACGAAAGATAAGTTGGAGATACGGTAATTATCCATTATGGTGACGCTTATGTATATTGTATATTTCATGTATAAACCGAGTTCAAGTGCAAGGTGCCTATAAAAATGTTAATAGGGAACGAAGTTTTTATTGCCTTTATTTGGTATTTGTTAAGAATATCACAATTGTGTGATATTTACCTTTTGGAAAACGGGTTTTTTTAGAAAAAAAAACATCCCAACATATTTTGTCTAATTTTTGTAAAAACTATATTTTTATCAGACTATTTCACCTAAATATTTACAAAATTTGTTGTCATTAAAACGTAAAAAAACACATTCTGATCCGTAATTTTATATATGAAAGGAAATTTTACTCTAGTAATAGTTTCTTTAAATGTAATTTACATTAGTGCAAAACAGACTTATAAAAATTAATATTAGAGTTAAAAGGGAAAAACAAAACTACAAACTTTCAAAATCTTGCTGTTTTTTTAATTTTTTAAGTTCTTTGATTTGAAAGCTAATAATTAAACACAGTGTTAAAAACCATGTAATTCTTCTTAATGGTTTTATTCGTTACTAAAAATAGGGTAACCAAAAATATTGCATAAACAATATAACACTACAGGTTGAAGGAAATAGCCGAAAAATGTAAGTATAGAATTACTTAAAACATATTTAAAGCTTAAATAAGCTTTTTAAATTTTTCGTTCAAAGGGCGACGCTTCCGCAACTATCTCTGTTTTAAAGTGTTGGAGCATTGGAGGATGATATTGAAGAATAGGAACATCACTGCTATGTCTATATATGGATATTTTTGTATATATAGAGTTTTTCATTCGAGAGATAATTATAACCACGTAAACTGTTACGATCACCTTTAAGAATCTAGTTTAGATTAATCGTATGATTTGTTTATTTATTTATTTGCCCGAATTCATTCATAATATCAAAGAAAACTACAAAATTTTAAATTGTCCGCGAGGTCTTGAGTAATTCCGATGTGTTGTAAGAAAAAAATATCAATAAGGTTGACTTGTCAGAACTAAATCACAAAAATGAGTAATTTACTATAAAATAAGATAGCAATCAATTGATTAAGATTGACATGTCATAAATCACAACGACCGAGTGGAGAAGGAAAAAAATCACTTGTAAAATGATTTTTTCGAAACACGTTTTTCATATGGACAGCGGGGAAATAAACACAATGAACGTCTCGAATATTTATGATTTAAAGCGGGCATTATTTCAAGGATATTTTAATTTGAATGCTATTAAGACACTCGTGGCATATCCGCGCCACCCATGATGAATTAATAAGTGTGGAATAAAAAATTATTACAGGATTTACTATACTTAGTTCACACAGATGTTTTTAGGTAATTCATAATATGTTACAAAAGGCATAGATAGACATTGATCTTTACATGCAGAGTAGAGGTTAAGAATTGTTTAAATATTTTTCATATTTTGCAGCTAATAATGCTCAAAACATTAAAAACAAAGCTCGAAATATAGATATTTAATAAAAAAGATTATATCCTTGATTTAAAAAATATTTTAACTACTGTAAGTAAAAAATAAACGAAACTAAAATTTGTTCAAACATCATTCAAAGTAAAAATTTTTCCCATGCTTAACATTAAAAAATTTTCCCTTGCTAACAGTGTGGCTGATTGAAACAAAAATTATATCAGTGTTTAGCTAACTTTAAAATCTCATACAGTAATAAAACTTTTGTTTAAATCAAACATACATTATTGAGATATGCTCATTAGAAATCTCAAAGTCTTTATCACTTTTAACAAACTTTAATAATGGTTAAAATTATTTAAATAATTTTTTGTTTCCGGTATATCAGATTATTATTAAAAAACAAAACAATATTAAAAACAACAAAATGATATCTATCATTGTTACTTTACTCTGAATCAACATTCAAATTCAATATTGTTTTTAATACACAATATCTTATAGTTTTCCGAACCCATTTTAGATTTTAAGTAGTGATGGGCGGAATCGCGGTACCCCCGGAACAGCGGAACCGGAACTGAGATTTTTCAAAAATCCGAAACAGGAACCGGAACCGGGATTCCAGATTTTGCCCGGAACATCCGGAACCCGGAACGGCTCATCACCATACATGGGCAAGTTGGTCCGGAGTGGGGGGGGGTTAAACCCCAAATTAGGGGGGGGGGGTTAAAATCCGAGAAACGCAAAATACCCATATCGTTTTTTTTTCTGGAGTGCATTTTACCCATATCGTTTTTCGATTTTGAAGGAAAAATAGGTAAAAAACGCTAATTTTAGGTCAAAAAGCCCTTTTTATTGCATTTTTGAGCTTTTTATTGCTTAAAACATTCATTTTGACCTCAAAACTTAAGTTTGGAGGCAGTTAGAAGTCATTTTAAAGACATTTTTTTCTTCATTTTTCCAAAATTGGGGGGGTTAACTTTTTCTCCCCCCCCCACTTCTGAGTGGGGGGGGTTAAACCCCCCTTCTCAGAATTTGGGGGGGGGTTAACCCCCCCAACCCCCCCCCCCCCCCCGTGCCCATGTATGCTCATCACTAATTTCAATTAGTAAAATTTAAAAAAAATAGCCGGGGTGAATCGGTGGTTTGGACATGATTTTGTAGGCTGTCAGGATATACTACTCCTCCCATTCATAAGAAGTGTTTGTAGTACTATATAAGATCGCCCCCGGGGTCTTTGGGCGCGGGAATCAAGTGAATCACAAGAGCATATCGCCTCCCCGGCCAATTGTATATGTACATATACTTGTATATTAGTTATATACTCCTCGGGACGAGTGCGCGAGGTAAGTAGTATGTCAGTTGTCCATACACGACGTCGGTACAATGCAGGTGGGCACTAGGTCCATTGAAAAAAAAAAGATTTCCATTCATACTTTTTCCTTGTCGGAAGTGGGCTGAATAACCCGGGAGGCGATTTACAAACACGTTAAGGACCCTAAATCTTCCGAAGGTAGTCAAGACCGAGTTAGGGGTTCGCCTGTGAATAACATGTTGGAGTTGCAGTATGGCTAATTAGTACTTAAAGATGCGGTGCGGAGTGTTTTTAACGAAAAAATCGCGTTTTTTTTGTACGGGAAACGTAATATTTCGACAAAAACTGCACCAATCTTAACGATCAAGGTATCAAATTAAATTAAAAAGTGGCCGCTTATTTTTAATACATAATTTGTAACTTAAATCGTTATACCCATTGAGCAATCTTTCACGTACAGAATTGTCCAAAAATGCCATTTTTAGGGGGTCATAGCTCCTGAACCACTGGAGATATTTTGTTGAAAAAATTTTTGTTGGCTATAGGAGGCAGGGGTAAAGATCTTACAAAAAATTATCAAAATCGAAGGCAAAAAGTTTGACTCCGCACCGCACCTTTAAAAGAAAAAAACCAAATTTTCACCGCTTTGTTCAGTGTAACCTTACCACAGTAACAAACAAACAATATCTCAAATAATCACTGTTAATCACTATGATTTAAGGGGTTTTGTATGACAATGTACTATAATGTTGTACAAACTGCAATATAATTTACTAATATTGTTTTCTTTTTTTTATTTAAGACGAAAATTATATGTCATCTTTGGCCAATAAAAATTGTATTTTGTACATACAATGTTGTTTAAAAATTCAATCTAAAACATTTATAAATAACTTGAATGAATTGCCCTTAATTTTATTTAATTAAAAATTTTAGTACTTAGAATTTTTTCACATTTCGCACAATTTAATATTGAAAAATATTAAACACAAGTTTGATTAAAGTAAAAAATGCATATGATTAAATTTTTCTTGTTTATTCCAAGAACCCATTTAAGCCAAATCGCTGATGTTGAACAAATTTAAGGGTTTTTAACGGAAGTTTCAGTAAATTTTCCGTAAAAATATAAGAGTGAAAATAAGTGAATATAAATGTATAAACCAAATAATTATGTGTTTTTACATTAAAAATGTTTGTACATTTTTAAGCTAAATAATAAAATTGTTAATGTTGACAGCAAGAATAATTTTGTCAAAACTTAAAAAATTAATTTGTTTACTGTTGAATTTCTTTCTTTTAATTCTAAATATTTTCCAGTTATTAAAAACAAGAAGAAATACAAAGGATTAAAGAAATGTATGTGATTGCGTTTTTTCTAACATCATATTTTTGTGTCAACAGGTTGAACAAGGGTTTTCGTTTCGAAAAGAGCAAAAGAACAGCAAGGCATAAATAGTTCGGATTAGATTTATACTCGGACATCAGTTTGACTAATCTCCAGAGGTCCTAACTTAGAGGGTGAATCTGTCACAAAAAAGGGTAATAGACTTGTTCCTGCGCGCACGCGTGTGAGGAGGACAAGTCGGTTAAAAAAATTCACAGACCCGTCGATTTTTCCGCACTCCGACTCGTTGTGTCGAGTCGGCGGGTCGGTGGGATCGGAAGTCGGCGCTTCTAAGGTCGGTGCAAGCGAAACTAATCGCCCGCGTGAGAAATGGACTTAATTAGTCCCGGCCGTAGTCACTTATCCGCGGGTCAGCCCGGGTCAGCACCGACCCGATTTACTCCGACTCATTTGCATATCCCGGATGCGGCTACTTAGACGCTTTTTTTCCATCTCCGACCCGCCAGCACCCATTCCCACAGTATTTTCGGCTGGCGATCTTCGGATTTACTCGGATGTCTTTCCACCGACCCGTTGTTCTTTTTTAGCCGCTAATCGGGACCGAGAGTGGTCAACCGACCGACCGGCACAAAGAAATGAAACCGAGGGTTTTTCCCGCGAAACGGCGGGGGATCGGGAAAGCCGAGGTCGCTTCCTTAAAATTCCCGCTGTGGGTTAAGATTTATTTCGTAAGCTGTCTCTTTTTGTAGCCTTTAGGGTTATAATTAGCATAAGTCATTTTTGGCTTTCGTTTTTAATATTCAAAATTTATCGAGTAAGGAGCACTGTCACGAATCGAATTCCTATGAAATCAAATGTCTTGAATGGACTACTCCTTTAATACAAAACCTATCTAATTCAAATTTAATATTTTGGCTTCTCCAGACCAATTCTACAACATTTGTAAATTTTAATTTATTCAGTTCAGTAACAAAAAAGTTGTATGATCATGGTACGGGCTTTACAAGAATTTGATTTGTGACATTGCTCCTTTATTAGATGCGATACTGCAGATATTATAATTGCATAAATAAAAATTCCAGACGAAATAGTCTTGAAAGTAAAACTGGTGTATGAACATTTAACAAATAAGTTTTATTTACAGACAAAATTGATGCAGCTAAAACTCCTCATTATATTTTCTAAACACTTCTATGTAAAAGTTTTAAGTAATAATTTTTCATATATATTCCTTATTTATTACGGTTCATTTTAAAAAATATGACTGTTTGTTTCTTAAACTCCTTTTTTTAAATCCTAAAATTATAAAACCTTAATTTTTAATTCTTTATAAGTTTTGTACTTTTTTTCTAGCATTAGCGTTTTCAAAAACTCATTCCTTTTCCGAAGCCAAAAAACAAGTCTAAAAGTTACCACCCACCCCAAATCAAAATTTCCCAAAAGTCTGGATTTATTTGGGAAATCACCTTGCGTCTAGCGTTTCTTCGTCGAACACAAAAGCCGTGGTCCCGGGCTTCGAGGCGGATACGATTTCACACTTTCCTACGCGCAACAGTCTCTAATCCCCGCTTTACAGGTGATTGTATTGAATGGGTTATGGGAGGAGTGTGAAGTTCTAAAGTTTCACTTTCTGAGAGAGTCTTAGTTCTCCAGCCGAAACAAGATCACCCTGGTTTTGATTACATCCAGGTTTTCTTTTTATTCTTTCGCAGCCGGTGTATTGGGATGAAACTGGAATATCCCAGACGCCTACATTTTTCCTGCGCGGCAGTTTGGGTTGTTTTTTTGAAAACTTGCAGTTTTGAAATAAAGGGGCATGACTCTTGATTTTACTTTAAATAAAGCTGGAGTCAAACTAATGAATTACTTCACACGTTTGGATATAAATTTACAACTATGACAAATTCGGTGTGGAAAGCTGTAAATTAATTTTAGCGATAATTATATTTACGACTAAATATGAAACCTCGTTAGTAAATTAGATCTGATTTTAAATCGTTGTTATTTTTTCTTGTTTATTAGCAATGTGTATGACATATTTTTTTCGTACATGTTAGATTTTACGTTTTATGCCTTTCAATATCTGAATAAATCCACTTTAGTGTTTAAAATATGAAGTATCTGATTGGATATTTGATAGCGTAAATTTTATATTCATTTTTTAAAGTATTTGGTGCACAAAGTAAAAAATTGTGCTTCAGCAACATTACAAGTATAGTAGTTAGCTTCCTTCATTTTCTTAAGAAATAAGTATTTATTTTTTACTTCTATAAAAACAAAATAAAACTAATTTAATTACATGTTTTTATTATATAGATATGTTAATTTTATCTGAGAATTATTAATTTTAAGTTCTCAATAACATCATGAACAATCGCAATTAGTCTTTTCAAATTTTTTTTTAACTAAAATTTTCATAATTTGTTGTAGTTGGTGTTTTTTTCGTAATTATCAATACTTTTTGTAAATTAGAAAAAAAAAACTTCGCAAGGCCTGAAAATTCACATTCGTCAGGTGAGCGCATAAACCGAAATCACATGAGACATTATCGTCGTTACTACGGCAAAATGCGCCGCTGTCATTATAAAATACACGTGACTGTGAATCACTCTGTAGTTAATAGTGTCCTGTTTTAAATTTAAACCGAGTCACAGACACACATATTTTATACGAACTGTGGCTCATTTCGTCGTAGTAATTACGTTATAGTAAAACCCCCGCCCTACTAATATACTGAAATCTTAGAAAATTACGGGCTTAATCATTGAGTCACCCACTAGTGCAATTTCTCTTTTATTCAAATAACTATGTAGGAATAATTTCTTTCTTCCTTTTCTTCCCATTCCAAATACCTGTTTTTAAAGAAGTCTGGCGGGTCGACGATTTCACTGGCTTGCTTTCAAACTTGCCAAGAAAGAAAATTAAACTTCCTCCGAACAAAATTTCGGTGATTTTGTTTTGTTGTTTATATATGTTTTCTTTTATTAAGTTTATTTTTGTTGCTTATTTGTTTTAATTCGCAACATGTCCCAACGCTTTCGGCCGTTCTTTCGCGTGAAATCCGTCTTCCGGCCTTGTTTTTCCCGCGCGACGATTGGCGCCGCGGGCCCCGAGGAGGCGTGGCCAAGTGCGCTGATTGGCCGATGCTCCCGCAGCTAAAGGTTACCACTAGAATCTTCGCGGCGGCAGTTCATTTCCACGCATTTTTCCTCGGTATAAAAGTGCGCGGCTTGTCTAGCTCCGTTTTAGCCAGACGTTTGTTTAAAATAAATTTGATTTTGTAAGAGTTGTTGTCGAGTTATATTTGGATTTCGTAAAATACCAAGGATTGAATGGTATGTAAGCGTTTATATTTCGTATTTTTATCTACGGATTTTCAAGCAAATGTATGCGAAGCACTAAAAGCGTTATAAATCTATTATCTTTTAAATTTCGTTTTAAGTGTTTTCCATCTTTTACATACTGTTCAGGTTTGCTTAAAAACTAAAGTTTTTCAAGTTAAGTTAGATCATTTTAAATTCATGAATCTTAGATGTTGCTTTGAGTTTGTTCAAACCTTGCTCATATTAGTTAGATTTGTTATATTTCTTGCAAACTAATGTTTTTCTTCCTAAATTCAAAGTTTTTACAAAATAATCTATAGTCTGTACTAAATAATGTGTATACTAAAAAAACTTTTAAAGAAGCATATCTAGCCAAAGAAATGTTCAAATTAAAAAATATTTCGCTGTCTAGCTAAAATCCCAAACTATTCAAAGACATGGCTTACAAACTATAATTTAGCTACTTCTTTGAGAAAATAAACAAAATAGATAAAATAAATCATTTTTCCAGTGCTTATCATTTCTGTACAAACAACAGTTTAGCCATTTACTTATAATGAATTTTGTTTTACTACACTTTTGACGTATGTAATTAAAAGATAAAATTTACACTGCTTACAGCATGGTGATTTGCGTTAGGTTAAGAGATTTAAGGTTAAAAATTGTTCATAAACTATAAACATTTATAAATAAGTAATACTAGAATATATTCGATGCTTCTGAAATAGGAATTTTTTTAAGTTTGATATTTTTCTTAGAATATGCAGTATTTATTTATTTGTTAACATATTTCCTGGCTGTAATTAAATTTAAGTTTCCAATAGTAAATCATTTGCATTTATAATTATAATTTTTGTTTTTAGACCTCTGGCTAGATTATGTCCAGCGGTTTCAGTCCGAACGCTAACCTGTTCAGCAGCTCCGCAGCCTCTCTCGCCTTCCCTGTCTCCGCCCACCTCGCACAGAACCCGTTCTTCCCCTACGGTCTCAACGCCAGCCAGCTGCAGCAGCACCAGCAACTGCAACACCATCAGCAGCAACAGCAGCAGCAGCGGATTAAACTGAAAAGGACTCGCCAGCGCGTGGACGCAGGGGAACCTCGGAACACCTACTCCTCGATACCCACGTACAGCAACGCTTCGCCCACAACCGGAGGGAGATCTCCATTCCTAATGGCAGCCTCAGCCCCTTCTCCACGCTTCTCCATGACCCCGCCCAGCGCCAGACCCAGCGGTTTCCAGGGCCTGGCCACCGCGGACCAAATGGCCAAACTCTTCCAGCAGGCTGGCTACCCGACGCCGA
The DNA here is from genome assembly GCA_030248175.1 of Microlaimidae sp. YZB2_3. Taxonomy (NCBI): domain Eukaryota; kingdom Metazoa; phylum Nematoda; class Chromadorea; order Desmodorida; family Microlaimidae; species Microlaimidae sp. YZB2_3. The sequence goes on from JASAMX010005514.1 coordinate 32,074, forward strand.
CAATGACGTCAGACCAGGCGGGTGCCACCGCCAGCTTCCTTCTACCTCAAATGCAGACGGCTTTCTACCGGCTTCAGCAGCAGGCGCTGGCCCAAGGAGCGGCGCCCAGCCTAGACGGCCAGGCGCTCAAAGAACTTCTGAAAGAATCCACAGAGAAACCGAATGGAGAATTGGAAGAGAAAGAGTATTCTCACGACCACACAGGGGACAACGGCAATGAAGGAGTGGACTGCAAGGTTTGCGACAGCGAAAAAGAAACTCCTGAAAAAGTGACCCTGCAAAATGATAAACAAGAGGAGAAAAACGACTCAAAGCGGGATTCTTCCAGTCTGTCCCCTTCTGAAGAAGGGGTTAGCCCATCTCCATGTCCAGAAAAGAAACGCAGGGTTGAAGGCATCATTAACACAATAAAAAGCGACCCAAACTCGCCGGAAGATGAGGTCAAACAAGACAAGTCGGACAGTCCCAGAAAGTCGGTTGAATCGCTGTCCGCTTCGCCAAAGTCAAAGCGAAAAATGTATCAGCCCCAGCAGTTGGATATGGAGGCTGGCGATTTGGCGTCAGGGCGGCATTCAGCGCCAGCATTAAATGACGATGCTGACGGATTGGATGAGTCAGTTACAAAAAAATCGCGGGCTGAAGAGGACGACGACGAAACCAAGAACCAGCAGGACCAAGTGACTAAAATGCAAGAGTACTGGCAGATGCAGCGTCAGTGGTACATGGCACTGGCCCAACAGCAAAAGAAACTCAGTGAAAACGGTACGCCGACGACTGACAGGGGAAAGTCGGCCGCCTTGCCCACCAATTCCGGCCAGAGCAGCCCAGGCGACCTCCGCTCTACCACTGCTAAGAGTGAAGACAACACCAAGGAAATTAAAAACCTGGCCACCAAACTCAAAACGGAAATCGCCAGCTCTGTTTCGGCCGCCGTAGACAAAATCATCAGCGATTACCTGGATGCCTGCGCCGCCCGACTTGCTGCCCAGCAGCAGTTGCAGATCAAGACAGAGCAGCAGAACGCCGCCTTGGCTCAGCAACAACAACACCAGCAGTCCCGCTCTATGTACCTGAACCCATTCTATGCTGCCGGAGCCGGGTACCCCTTCGGGGGCAGTGGGGCGACAGGGATGGGGTTCGGGGTCGGTTCCCCGGCCACATCTTCGGCGGCCAACGCGGGCTCCATTTTCCCGGGCTTCAACAACTCCCTGATGGGGCCGGGTGGCCTCGGCACGACCGGGGCGACTCTCACCCGGGAAAAGGACACTTTTTCCTTGGTCATGCCGCGTAAGAAGCGATCCAAGGTGACCGATACCCGCCTTAGCAAGATGCCGGTTCGGGGCGATGAGTCCCGGGGATCTCCGGCTTCCACCGGTGCCTATTTTCCGCCCACGATGGTCGGCCACCCGCTTTATCCGTCGCTCAGAAGCTTTGACGACAGAGATGTCACCAGTCCTAGCAACTCCGATGACGTCTCAGACATGGGACCCTACGACCCGTCCATGCCGCAAAGGTAATGCCTTTATGTTTCTATTTTGTAATTTTTTTGTTTGTTTGTGTTTATTTTTTATTGTGTGCACAAATTATATCTTTAATCTATTAATTATTTTTGACTTCGCAAACATTTTTAGTTGCACTTTAACTCCGATGCACTTGAGAAAGGCAAAACTGATGTTTTTCTTCACCAGATATCCAAGCTCCACCTTATTGAAGACATACTTCCCAGACATTCGCTTTAATAAAAACAACACAGCTCAGCTAGTGAAGTGGTTTTCCAACTTTCGGTAAGTAATTACTATAAAAGTTTTTTCTTACTTATATATATATAAATTACACATTCGAGTACAGACAATACTTGCATACATATTATATATACCACACTAAATGTACACATTTTTTTCTGAAATCTGCGGATGCGAATGCAGATTTTTATTTAATATATTCTTTATAATATTTTTTTTGACCCTGTTTATGTCAGTAGTGCACTTTACCCATATCGTTTTTTTTTAATTTAAAAAAAGGTAAAAAACCGCTAATGTTTTAACTGTTTTTTCCCTAAAATGAACCCATTTAAACTTTTTAAAAAATTTGTCTTAAAAGGTAGTAGTTAAATTTAGGGTAAAATTTAGCAATAAAAAATTAGTGCGGATGTTCGTGGATGAAGATGCAAATTCTAGGGAATTTATAGCTATATATAAACTCTAAAGAAGTATAAAAAAACGAAATTGCTCTTTACCGTTTTGGTCCTTATAAAAGTTATATGCCATTTTTTTATTACAACTCCTTCTACTGTACACTTCGAAATGTTATTTATTAATTTTTGTAGACGTAACCGTAAAAGTCGGAAAACTCGCAATATAATATATCGTTTGTGTACAAAATTATTTTCTTATATTTGTGCGATGCAATTCTGATTTACTGTTAACTGAAATTAATTGTAATTATAATTGCTTAGAAATGTAATACAATGCATACGTATTAGTTCTGTAAATCTATTCGAAATCTTATTATATTTTAAATAGAAGTACGGAGTCCTTTAGGGCTGTCCTGTTGTTGAATATTATTAAAATTATTGTGTTGTTGCATGGCGATTAAAGACAGAAATAATTTGAAAATTATTTATTCAACGTTTCAACCTGATAAAACACCGGCCTTCGTCAGGAAATATTTACTGACGAAGGCCTGTGTTTTATCAGGTTGAAACGTTGAATAAATAATTTTCAAATTATTTATGTCTTTAATCGCCATGCAACAACACAATAATTTTAATATTTTAAATAGGGCTTTTATTTTTAGTTACATATGAATTTTTGTAGTAACTTTCAGTTCATGCCTAAATAATGGATGACATTAACATAACAAACGTGTTCTGCCACGAAATTAAATTGCGTAAAACATTAAATGATTTTCAATTTATTTTAAATTTAAATTTTTCAATACAACGATACATTTACATACTACTTAAAGGTTCAAAGTTAATTATTATAGCGTTTAACAAAAATATGCGCACCGCAATAGGGTTACATTTTTTGCATGCGCTTACTAATTACTGCGTTTACACAATCCATGGGAATAACACATGTGAAAATCGCCAGGTTTTTTTATTAAGAAATGTTTCGGTTTTAATGTAGTATTTATAGCTTTTGTATAAACAGTGGAAGTCTATAATTGTAAGCCTTGGTATCATAGACCAATCTAGTAGACATGTGTTGTTTTCGCCCTAAAGCTGATGTCGAACGGAGAAGAAGCAGTCAGAGAGGCGATACTTATCTTCTTTTCTCGCTCCATCGCTTTCCACCCTGGTCTTTTCGCCAGTGACACCGCCGTCTAATGAGAAGGGGCGCACATCTAAGAGTTATGGCTTTCTCCGCTTCCCTCGGGGAAAAATCTCCCCCTTTCTGCCCCCGCCGATCTCCACCGTCTCCCCCCTCCCGGGATGAGCGAATCCCCGCGTTTTGATAGCTCTTAATTATCTTTAAGTGTCCGTTTAAGATTGTGTCAAAGATAATTGAAAAAACCTTCCTTTCGTCTCTCAATCTGTTCTTTTCCATTGATTGCCGTCGATTTCTTCTTGGGATTTAATTAGGGAATGGTTTGGACTGAGGTTACGGTAGATCTAAGACCAAGTTATATAGTTAATCTGTCAAAAGTTAGACAGCAACCAGTTTAGTGCGAAGGTTCCTGCTTTTTGGGCGAGTTCTACCTGCAAAACAAAGTATTATGTAAATTTTTGTTGAACTGTTGGAATATAAAGGCAGGTTCATACTTATGTAAAAACGTCCTTTGGACAAAGTCCAAAGGACGTTTTTACATAAGTATGAACCAGCCTTAACACTGCTTAACTTACCGCCGCACAATTTAAAAACTCGTCCGCCGAGCAAATTTAAGGGAAAAAAACATTGCAAGTTTAATTTAGAGATTTGTTTGTAAACGCACAGTTTCTTTTTGTAACTCTTCGTTTTGAAGAAACGAGTCATTTGTGTTCAAAATGTGACTTTATGAGGTTTTGCAGATCTTGCTTTAGGCCAAATAAAGGAATCAAAATCTATAAATCTGCAATTCTAGCTGAGATGTAGACTTATTGTTATAGCGATTAAGTTTATCGACTTTTTCTTTAATTTACTACCAGATTTTTGATTGGACTCGCGACACCTTTCATTGTGTCGTGTTTCTTCCGGTGTAATTGCCGGTGGTTAGAAATCGGTGAAAAAACGATTGTACCACAGACTACTACCACTTACTTAATTTCACCCCGTCCGTCCGAAAAAAAGCGGCGTCTTTCGTTTCAAAACGAGTCAGAGTCCGTTTAAAAAAAACAAACGAAAATTAGACTGCATAAAAACTTTTGGAGAATTTCGCGTGGTTAGGCATTAAGACACGATAAACTTTAATTTAATGATAAACCAAAAGTTTATTTTTCCTTGTTTAGTAGTATTTGCGCCAAGTCGACAGTCGAAACCAGTCGGAGTGGTTGAGTTTTGAATTTTGACTCCGACTCGTTTCGGGTTAAAAAAAGGTCGGGCGACGAAACGGAGAGGTTGACGGGAAAGATGAGAAAATTTCGTTCCCTCGGAACAGGTGTCTACACGGAGGAGGTCTTTTTGCCCTATGTTTGAGGTGAAAAAGGGGTGGAGACAAACCTTCGGAGTTAAATAGTCGCTTTTCTAATAGACGGGAAATTGCCGTCGGATTGGAAGAATCAATTTTCTTGCGAGGTACGGCGCATCTGAGGCCGAATAGAAAGCGTTTAGGAGGATTGCGTAGACAATACCCGCGAAATGACTGTTAATAATAAAGATTCTGTCGGAGCAGCTTTCCACCCTCGACCTCCGAGGCTCACCTTATAGCTTTTCATCCTTTTGCTCGATTAAATGTGTGGTGGGAAATTTATTTAGGGACGCTGCGTGTTTTCAAAGTATTCGCTGATTTGGGCGAAAATTTGAAAATTAATTGCTGAAAATTTGATAAATTTTTAAATATGTTTTTGGAGAGTTTTTTTATGTTTTCATTGTTTTGAAATTTTTTTGAAGAATTTAAAAAATGATTAAAAAGAATTTAAATCTCGTATTTTCTTCAAAAATCTCAAAACGAAACCAATTATTTTTAGTCAAGGTGACAAAAGCAAAACAAGTTTTGGGATGTATTAGAAGTAACAAATGAAAAGTGCAGTTTGTAATTAAATCACCTCAAAATTATAATAATCATCATTACTAATTAAAGCATTAAAAAAATAAATAAAAAATGCCTAATTTGCACTTGTCAATCGTTATCGAGTCATAGAGGAATAATTTGCATAAGTTTTTATAATAAAAATTTAGTTCAAAGACATAAAAGTTTTGCAAGCAGGCTTATACGGGGCGCCTGAAAAAAATACATTCTGCAAAATATCTTCTGAAAGAATATCTTCTGAAAGACTTTTAAATTCTCAATTAAAGAAAACTTTTATTTTCCTAAGCCTAAGCGAAATCTTAAAATCAAGCCAAAACGACATAAAAAAGTTTAAAAAAACCTTTAAATGTTTTTAATAATACTGAATAATTTACTGCTGAAAGAAGATATTTTTTCCGAAAGATATTTTGCAGAAGGTATTTTTTCCGGACAAAGTGAAGGTCGAAGAAAACGCAAAGTGACTGCGCAGTTGGCGTGTAAACTATTGATGTTCGTAGCTTCCACGACCGTGCTCCGGAGCTTTTAAAAGCGGAGCTCCAAAGATAGAAGCTCCGAGGAAAATCACTATGTAAACCACGTCTCAATTCGGGCGCGGGGGGCTTGGCTAAGCGTAAGGCTGCGCGACCGCTTGCTCTCACCTGGTAACCGGAGACGGGGCGAGATCGATCGCTTATTCGCTCCATACTCCCAGGTTTCCATGGGCGGAGCTGAACGTTTAAGAAAGGGAGTGGAGCGGTCCGGCCCGCCGGAGTCCCGCGACTAAGATCAATTACTGAAATTACAGAGATGAGCTGCTGCTATCTGAAGAGACTCCCCGGGGGAGAGCCGGAAACTCACGGCCTACTCCCTTATTCCACTTTGTTAATGGGTCTTCTCCTCGCGGGCTTCTGGGTCCCGGGGAAATCTTGGCGATAGCTTACCTAGGTTACGCTTCTACGCACTTCTAACACGCGTCCCGTGTTGTCTCCGGGAGTCGGAGTCGGTGTGGAGGAGCATCCAGCCGACTTAACTCCGTTTTATGCGTATCGGAAGAGGGAAAGAGCCGGTCTTCCATTTACTTTCAGAATGCTCCTTGCCCCGGCCTCGGCACACCTCCGGGATACCCTAGCTTCCCTCCCCATTGCTTAGATACTGACTAGGAGTTATACTGTAAGCACCCGCCGGAAAAAGTGTGCACTACCGTATTGAAAAGGAAAGCAACAACTTATTTTCAAGAGAAATTGGAAATTTTTGAAATTTTAAATATTAAAAATTAAAAAATAAAACAGCGTGCTTTGTAAACAAAAATTTTAAACAAATACAAATATAAGTCAACAATATAATAAGGAGGTCATTTAATTTTATTGCACGTTTATAGCTTTAGCTCGTATAATTATTACTAAAAAACGAACATTACTCGAACTATATGAAAAATAGCTTTAATTTATCAGCTATAAAACGACTTTTTAGTCCTAAAATTACCGATGCGTATCGTATAATTAAGCTGTTTAATTTGTAGCGTATCGCTTTTTATTGTTTCATCTCAAAAAACTTTTGTTTTGTTCTGTGATTTTTTATCATTGTCAGCTATTTGGTATTGGTTCATCTCAAAAAACTTTTGTTTTGTTCTGTAAGTTTTTATCAGTGAGAATCTTGAATTGTTATGTTAGTTTTAGTGCGAATTCTGAAATCATTGTTAATTTAGTAGTCAGATCATTTAATCGAATGAAAAAATCATTGTTCGGGTACACTTCTAAGCCAAAATTTTTCTATATTTGTTTCAATAATTGTGTTTTGAAGGCAATATCAATTAGTGCAGTAATAAGTTTTTTTATTTAAATCTTCAGACAGGAAAGGATACTGTAGTTTTAAAATTTTTGTTTAAAATTGCACGTCATACAATTAATTTTTTCAAGGACACAGCATTACGTTGTAAACTGACAAAAAAATAGGTTTTGTGCTGCCTGTGTTACGTTTTTTTCTGTGCTCAAGCTTTCTAATTTTAGATAATAATGGACAAAAAAACGAATAATTAAACGTAGTGAATAAACAACCAACAATAAACCCAATAAAACCTATAAAAGAAGTGATAGGTTAAGTCTGGCAAACGATAAAAAATATCTTATCACGATCTACACGAAAAAGTAACACCGTTTTTCCAGTTAATTAGTTGTACATCATGTTTCTTGACAATCTCATAATGCATATGCTGGAATAAGGAATATTTTGTATTGCACAAGCTTTCTAATTTTAGATAATAATGGACAAAAAACGAATAATTAAACGTAGTGAATAAACAACCAACAATAAACCCAATAAAACCTATAAAAGAAGTGATAGGTTAAGTCTGGCAAACGATAAAAAATATCTTATCACGATCTACACGAAAAAGTAACACCGTTTTTCCAGTTAATTAGTTGTACATCATGTTTCTTGACAATCTCATAATGCATATGCTGGAATAAGGAATATTTTGTATTGCACAAGCTTTCTAATTTTAGATAATAATGGGCAAAAAACAAATAATTAAACGTAGTGAATAAACAACCAACAATAAACACAATAAAACCTATAAAAGAAGTGATAGGTTAAGTCTGGCAAAAGATAAAGAAATATTTTATCACGATCTACACGAAAAAGTAACACCGTTTTTCCAGTTAATTAATTGTACATCATGTTTCTTGACAATCTCATAATGCATATGCTGGAATAAGGAATATTTTGTATTTACTTGACAAAATAAGGCTTGATTGCTTGCTCGAAAAGAATAACATACAATCATATACAATGGTGTACCAATTAGTGTCCAATTTTCTAGTATAGTTCTAAAGTTTAATTTTACTTTATAAGTTGTGGCTGTTGTAATCAGACTGTACAGTGTTCAGAAATATCAAGTAAAAAATGCATACATTTGAATTGGACCTCCCGCGTTTTATGTTAAACCAGATTAAATATTTTAGTATTGTGCAAACGCTCGCGGAATTCACGCTTGACGCAAACAGTTTGAAATTCGCGATTTTGTAAACACGAATAAGTATATCAGAATAAAGCCAAAAACCTATCGAATCCCGAATCCAGAATTGGAGTATAGTGATGAAAGAGCGAGACATGAGTGCGAGCAGACGGAATTTTATAAACTCGTCCGACCATTATTAGGTGTACTGTAACTGTCTAAAAAGGGATTTGGAGTTGGAAAGTTTGTTTAGCGGCAGCGCACTTTGCGGCAGTGTAGGAATTAAAGGTGACCGTATAAGGTTGGCCGACGTCCGCCCCCAGGCACTTCGAAAATCCCGCCAGCGGTGCTGCTATGTCGGATGGTAATTTTTCCGCGGAAAGTCTATAAACGCAGTCCGCGTTTTCGGCGGTGGATTTTTTAATTTTCTGGGGGTCTGTTTTCGGGCCGAATCGCCGGAAGGCGGCCGGAAAGAGGACGGTTATTATCTATTATTGCACAATAAAAGCTTCGCGTTCCTTTCCCAAGGCGATTAAGGTCTCCCCCCCGGAGTGGGAGGCCGCGCATTCCTGTCTAATACCCCCGCAGGCGACATGCTTCAGCTACTTCCATAAGTTCACTCAACTCAGACCTGCATCTAGGCAGCTGAATCTCGTTCTGCAAACGGTCGAATTACAGCAGTCCGACTGGTTTTTTTTCCCATCGATCTAAAAACTATTTGAAATAATGTCGCCGAAACCGATTCGACACAAACGAATGATTATAATTTAGCTTGAATGTTTTGAAATGTGTAGCCGGAACGGCCGTTTCAAATCTTAACCAAACTACAGTAGCGAATGCGAGTTTGAGTTTAAAATCAAAACGCGCAAACAAAGACGAGCTTCATTTTTAACAAAAGGCACCGACCGATATGTTTGTAATCTTTTCACTTTCTCTGTAGAAAAAAGCGTCTTTGTGTTAGTGTTCAAGCATACTTAAAACCAGTTTCTTTTTAACAGAAATTTACAAATACAGTTCTTGTACACAGTTGCGGTTTTAGCTTCTGCAAAGGCACTTTTCATAACATAGGAGAAAATAGAAAAATTTGAAATTCAAATTCTATTAACTTTAGTTTAAAAAGTCATAGACGTTAATTAATATAACCAAAAATATATAATATACCGAAAAATGTGCAACTCCTATATAAAAAAAGTACAGAAAAGGTGGCCTTTATAATGAGCCTCTCCATTTAAATGACACTCTCCATTATAATGACATAGTAGCCATTTTAATTCGGTGAGTTAAAATGGAGAGGAAGCTATTATAATTGCCATTTTTTATTGACTTAATTTTTCACTTCATATATACTCACAAGTCTAGACTGTCCGGGCCGCACGAGTTTCCCCGTGTTGGTTTAATACTGTCCAACACGCAGAAACTCGTGCGGCCCTGACAGTATTAGACTTGTGAAATTTGAAATTTGAAATTTGAAATTAAGTCAATAAATGGCTATTATAATAGCTTCCTCTCCATTTTAACTCGCCGAATTAAAATGGCTATTATGCCATTATAATGGAGAGTGTCATTTAAATGGAGAGGCTCATTATAAAGGCCACCTTTTCTGTACTTTTTTTATATAGGAGTTGCACATTTTTCGGTATATTATATATTTTTGATATAACTAATAAACACTCGTACATGTATCAGAGCTTTCTATTATCACATGTTTAGGATAAACTTATACGTGTAGTTAAATGTGCATTTTATAGTAAATGAAAGTAAAATAAGAGAATTTCGTTCAGCAGACTGTGTAGGGACTAATTTACTAAATAAATCCGCTGAAAAGGCTATCAAAGAACGCTGGCTACGCTTTTTGTTTAGGACGCTCTAATAAATCCGGGCCGGAAGTGAAAGAACTTCAAATTTTTCTACACTCCCGCGCAAAAATATAAGCCTCTTATATTAAGGCATGAAAGAAAAGATCTTTAGTATACAAGCAAACAAAAAATTTTTCAGTTAAATATTTGAATTATTATTGCATTTTTTCCCTATAAAATAATTTTATATTGCAGTTGGATTAGTGCTTTAATAAATGTACATGTTTATAGTGGGTTTGGTCAATTAAGGTTAAAGTCAATTCTAGATATCGGATTACGGTATCTAAGAAAGGCGGGAACAATCTTAATATAGATTAAGAAAAAGGCGGGAAATTTGAGAAAAAGGAATGAGGCCAGCAAAAGTAGGCTCGGTGCTCTAAAATTGTTTTACTTGTTCACTATTAACATTTCAAATTTGTAAAACATATAGAAAGTTTACAGACTTTTAAAAAACTTTACGAAACAAAATAAACATTTCACAAAAACAATTCAAATGTTTATTAAATTATTGATAATATAGACTGGCCAAAAAAGTTTTTGTATATTTAGCAAAAAAAAAAAAAACGATAAAACTTGAAATATTTCCTTTATGATCAGTGAGAAATATCATTCAAAAACAAAAGGCAAATTTAGGCGCACTTCCTATAAACTGACGCATCCTAAGATAAAAAGAACAGGGTGGTGCCATCTGTTGTGGAGGGCCATGAAATAGATGAGGCGGATTAAATTGCTCCGTTTATGTGTTTGCTTAGGAAATTGCTTAGTAATTTAGTACAGGTGATTCAATCACGCTTTTTGCATGTAGGTTTTTTTAGATTTGTACCTGTCAGAAAGTTAACGAATATATAGAAAGAAACGCTTTAAAATAGGGAACAATTTTTTTAAAGTGTTTGTAATAAATTTGATAAGCATTTTATGTGATAAAAATTGATTTTTATTAGACGGAAAATATTTTTAATAAGCAAAATTTTAAAAAAATTGGTTTAAAAACCGCTCCAATCTATTCCACCGTTTCAAGCGGCTATTTTTATCGTCAATGATGCTCTAAATTTAAAACGGGGCTTTAAAAGTAATAATTAAAAAGAGAAGTTGTCCCTCGGGTCCCAGTCTTCAACCTTGAAAACGTGTAGTCGCATAAACCTTCGCTCTCTGTCGTCGGAAATTAAGATTAGCAATTCGAACGACACTGCGTGCCGCTAACGCTGAACTGTCAAGCCTGAGTTGCGGGAGAAACATGCCGAAAGGTAAAAAAAGCGCACGCTATTCGATTTATCCTTGGAGCGGAGCGCATAAACAAGCGAGCTTTTCTCTAGGTATATGTATACCTGGTGCGGATTAGACGTTTAAATTATGCAAATTCTCCGGAGCGTTTCCGCCGGGTTTCCGCTGACCTTAAAAGACCCTTTCCGCCGACCTCAGATGGCCCTTGTGAAACACCAAGTCAGTAGCGTCCCAAAAGCTATTCCCCATTGTTCTTGCCCACTTAACTTCAGACACATCACTTCCACTTCAGAAGCGGAAGGGGCTGTCGAAATGAGGCCTTCACACAGCGTCAAGGAGAGATAAAATTCATGGAGCGTTTCAAACCTGATTGAGCCGTTGTTTATTTTAGAATGATAAAGATTTTTATGAGCTGCGTTTGCTGTTGTGATATCCAAGAGTCCAATATGTCGTCTTGTAAATTTTGGTGATATAACTACAAATGTTTTAAATAAAGAACACGGTCTTTTGACATTTAAAATAAAATTAGCAAATTAAAAAGAAACACCTAAAAGTACTTTATAATAAAATAAAACAAAACTGTTGACTTTATTTTATTTATTTATTTTTCTAAAGCAATAATGATTTGTTTTGCGAAGTAAAAACGTAATTCAAGAATATTTTTTCTATAAAATAGTGTCTTTCAGTGTGTATTCTATCTTGCAGAATATTTTGCAGAATGTGTTGCTTTTTATATTTAAAAATACAGTGTTTTCTTGGTAATGCCGCTAACACACAGAATTTTGGTGATTTAGAATTATCTTCTTGATATATTCAGTCTGATTGTAATTTTTATTGAAACTCCACGCAGATCGCCTACATTTTCCCTCCCGTTTTATAGCCTTTTCACCCTTCCACGGCTGAGAAGATAAGTCAATTGAGGCGGCTAAAGGATCTGCTACCGTTCCACGCCCGCCTCCCTTCCGTCAACAGCAATTATTCGCAGATTGTGGCAAGGGTCTCGGCTATTCTATTAGCAAACAAAAACACGGCAGTTTAACCCCCCAGCTCATCTCCCTTTCTCAGGTGGCTCCCCAACAGATGGTCCCACGCCCTAACGGTCGTCTAAGGATGCGCGGATGAAAGGAAGTGACGTGTTCTCGGGGTTACGGTAGCGCCCTGCAACTTTTTAGTGGGCAGGGAGTCAGTATGTGCAGCTTATAAAACAGGCAAAATCCTTGAGATTCACTTTCGCCATTGTATCTTCATGATTATTGCTTTCACAAACAATAATTAAGAACATACAATTACTTAAATACTTCATGAATTTTGCTTGTTTATTTAGACGTAGTTGGATGCTCGGGTTATAAATTGGTTAAAATCTACATAAATGCTAAAAAAAATATAGACATACTTTAATATCAGATATTCACGTCAACATAGAAAAAACTACCTTACCATACCAGTTTTAAAAAACCAATTTATTACTTTAACGTAATTTCTCGTTGTTTTTCTAAGTATAGAGGTACTTATATTACTTAAATATTACCTAAACGTGAAACTAACCTAACCTAACCATAACCTAATCGGAAATTATGCTCCATCCATGCATACATGCGAATGACTCTTGTAATGTAGTATACATTTATATATTTAAAAAAGTACGGGTGTATAATTATAGAGAATAAATTGGAATAGGTTTGGAGAGAGACGAAGGCAGAGGGAAAAAAGGGAAACCCCCCCCCCCCAAAAAAAAACAAAAACAAAAACCCCCAACCCTATAAATCATACATTTACCATTGTTCATACGAGCCAACGTATTACTTGAAATTTTCTCACCCTCTCCTTCTTTTATATTATTTTAGAAGATTCAACCTTATTTTAGGAAGGAGATATATACATAGAAGTAAATTAAAACTGTTTTTTAGTTTAAAATATAATGGCGATATTATATGTTTAGGGAATTCTACTACATTCAAATGGAAAAATACTCGCGGCAACATCTGGCGGAAGGGGTGACGCACCCGCAGGAGATTTGCGTCACTATGGAGTCTGAAATTCACAAAGTACTGCATCAGCACTACAATCGCAACAATCACATCCAGGTATGTACAACCTCTGGAATTTGTAAAACATTAGCTTTAAAGTTCTTTTTCGCTTAGCCTTCAAATAGCTTACAAGGACGGTATATTGCATATTTTTTTGGAAAAAAAAACAAAAGAAAATTCAATTTAAATAATGTTGAAACTTTGTTTTTCTGTGGAAAGACGGGAAGCAACTTCAGAAAATTATTGGAGTTTATGAGTAGAGTTTTCAACATTTATTTTGAGCTTTTAACTTAACAACAATAATTTTTATTTTAATTGTGATAAATTTATCTTATCTTTTAAAACCTACTGCGTTGAGTTGTTGAGCTAAAATCTAAAAATTTTTAGCAGAGTATAGTAATTGCTTGGTCAACTAATTGTTTTTTTGAAGTGTTATTTGTTTATTCGCTTATATACATCGCGTAAAATTTTATTTGACAACACTTCTCCATGTAATAAGTTTTAGCTCAAGAATTATCAACTTAAAATCTCGATTTTTTTTATTTTCGGCATAATAGTAATACTAATCTTTTCATTTTAAAATCATTTATTGTAATTGTCATTTTATTAACAAACAAAACTTCCTATTTTTTGTTTTTAATTAGCCGAAAAAGGTATTCACGATTGCACAATTATTGCATAAAAAATATTAAAAGTTTGTTATTATGTCCGTTTAATTCGGTAAAATCTCGTCGCGCATTTTTAAACCTCAAAACTCAAACGTTGAAGTCTACTATGGGCTAATCTCCTTTTTACGAAGGCCGAAAAACGGAGCTCCACTGCGGAGCTCTGGAGCATGGAGCCGCGGGGATCATCACTAATAAAAGCTTATTTTTGTAATGTAATATATAAATTTCGGAAAACTCGATTTTTTTGTTTATTATTATTTCCGGTCAGCATGCGTCCGCTTAGCTCTTGTGAATTATAACGATTTCAGTTTCAGGTTCCCGAGAGCTTTCCGAAAGTCGTCGAGGCCACGCTGAGGGAGTTTTTCGTGGCCGTCCAGTCCGAGAAGGATAAGGAACCCTCGTGGAAGAAGCAAATTTACAAAGTTATAGCCCGCATGGACGATACCATCCCCGAATACTTTAAAAATCCAAACTTTTTGGAACAATTGGAATAGAACGGCTTTAAGTAGTTATTTTTGGCACCGATTCGTTTCGCCGAAACTAATACCGGGCGATTCGGTCACGGGATTGCCAACAAAAGTTCAGGGAATCGTCAAAACTGAGATAAACAACTTTTTTTGCGGATTGAAACGAAAGGAAAGAAAATTGTTAAAGAAATGTTTTAAACACTTTATAATGATGAATAGAACGCAGTAATGAATTAATTTCATGACTTTCGAATGCTTTCATTTAAAAAAACACACAATTGTTAATATTAATTTAAAAACCAATATTTAAACGGTTTTATTTTTGTTATGTTTTATATTTTACTGTATTAAAAACTGATAAATCTAATCTTGAAAGCGTGGAAAATTATATGGTTCGATTTTTGCGGTTTTCAAATACAATACTAAAATAAAAGCTGTGGCAATTAAAAATTGCAATTATATATTTTTGACGATTTAAATTTATTGGTGTAGGGTGTTTGTGCATTGTACAAATTTTAACGTTATTTGCAGTCCTTCGCCTTTTATTTATGTAAAAAGTTTTAACAAATAAAATTTGACGTTCCAAAAGTGTCTATCCGATAACAGGTTCTTATTTTGCTACATTTCAATATGAATTACTTTAATTTTGATCAAAAGAAGCAAAACAAATAAAATACGTAAACAACAAAATAAAAATTTTGAATATTAAAACAAATTTTTGTAAATATCTCTAAAATTTTTGGAGCATTATAAATTTTATTGCTGAACCTTTATTAATTTTTTTGCATAAGTAAAAAGTATCAATGGGAAGAATTTTATAACAACTCTTTTTTAATTTTGCAAATGTATGGACCTACCTAGCATTACAAAATTTTGGGTCCGCGGTCCCGCCGCGAAATCAGAATTTGTTATGAAACTAATGATTTTTACCTAATTTTGTTGAAAGCCGGAGATTAAACAGCAATATTAAAACAATTTCGAGTATTTTTGTTAATTTTTGATCATTATTTATAGCTATTCTAAGCGTAACTAAGATTCCTCATATGTAAATTTATTTCGGTTAACCAGAAAAAAAAACATTTTGTAATGATTTAATTTAATACAAAAGAGCATCCTAAAATTTCTCAAATAGATGTTGTACTATTTGTAGCATTTCTAATTTCATAAATAATACAAAAAATGCATTTAATTTGAGGGAAACTTTGTTTCGTGGTGGGACCGCCGACCCAGTTTTTTTTATGCTAGGTAGGTCCATACTTTTAAATCCCCCAGTCAAAGTTACAAACAGACCCAGAAATTTTTTACACGAACAATAGATCATTAAACACTGATTTAACTTTTGTGTACATAATCCTTTTATCGGTGGGAATAAAACAAAATTTTTCACCACGAAACATTCTTTTCACACCCAATAGTCATGAATTTTTTTTTTCGTTATTATTTTCTAACTTATGAAAAAAATAAATATAAATTCTGACTTTTTTCACAATATTTATTTTTATCACGGAGAAATTTTCATAGCAGTAGCTTCCGGAATTTTTTTAATGATTACGGCGTATATTAGATATTATTACGTTTGAAACATATTTTTAAAAATCATTGTACGGGAACCGGAACACAATTTTGCTTAGATATAAAAA
>JASAMX010005515.1:0-13433 GCA_030248175.1 Microlaimidae sp. YZB2_3
GGAGAAAGAGAAAAAAAGAAGGAAAAAAAGGGACAAAAAAGCGAAAATAATATAAAAATAGGTCTAAAATGGCCTAAAATGCATTGAAATAGGCTAAAAACTGCAAAAACTTCGCGATGATGGCGTCATAATAGGTCGAAAATGGCGTCATAATTTTGGAGTACTTTTTTAATTTTGGGCGGTGGGAGGGAACGATAAAACGGGGGAAGGAATTCTACAATAAAGCATGGCCATTTCCAGACCGTGCACAGGTTTGTATTTGCATTGTTTTTTAGGTTAAACTTGAAAAATTTCAGGTTTAAAAAGGTATAACATTAAAAATCGTGCAACAGCACAAAAATTTTTTCAAAAATTGTTTTTGTAATTTATTAGAAACATCACTTAAAAGTTGTAAAAAGGTATATAAATGTAGAACGCTGAGCGGAGCGAAGCGCGCGAAAAACTTTTAAAATTGTTCTCTCAGGACCCCCAAATTTTTACCTCCGCCAGCGATGAGGGGTGTTACTTACAACCCCCATAACTCCCCTGGCTACGCCCTTGCCTGTAGCCTAAAATATTGGTTTTTGCATTTTTTCACTAAAAATAGTAAAAATCTAGAAGGTACTTCTTCACTTTCTAGGTAACAAGACCTATGCCTAGCCCACTTATTTTTATACTCCCAAACATTCCGAAATTGAGCACTTCTGGGATACAGCCTACTTTAAAATTCGGGACTCTACCTTACTCCTATTCATAGATGAACATGGACCGAGAAGCTAGGGATGGGGGAGGGTCGCTACTGCGGGTGAATGACCGTTTTAAAGCTAGGGGGTCTAAGGGGGGTCCTTACCCCACCCCTAGCTGGTAGGAGGGGGTCGAGCCGGGGAAGACAAATTTAAAATCCAGATAGAGATAAACGAATTCCAGTTTTCAAACAAAATCACTTTAAATCAAGTGTTTATGTTTTTAGCACTAATATGAAATTTTATATACCAAAATAGGCTATTATGTATAAAAATAATACAAAAGTACTGTTTTTCACTACAAAAACGTATTTGTGACAGCAAATTTTGACCTTCATTCATACCCTAGCTCGGAAAGGGGCGGGAAAGGTAGTTTTAAAATTCCGGAAGAGGTAGGGAGTCAAAATTTAAAAATTTTGGGGAGGGAGCTTGATTTTTTTTCTAGAGGGGGAAACCAAATAAAGCGTGGATCCAAAGGTGAGAAAAGGGGGGAGGGCAGGGTGGGGTCCACCCCCCTAGCCTCGAAATTTTAAGACCCCCCTAGACGAAAATCTAGGGGGCCCCCCTCCCCCCAAATTTCCGAAATTTTTACCCCTGACCCCCCTCTAGATTTTGAAATCTGACCCCCCCCCTCCCCCCTCGGGAAAATTTTAGGTACCTTTTCTATACTAAATTTTCTTCCAAAAACGTGAATTTTCATCACATATTCATGCTTTTACACCCTTTTTATACATGAATATGGCTTTTTATTCAATAAAATGTAGTATTATTCTATAAAAAGAACAATTATTAAAGTTATTATGGTTTAAAACTGTTTTGCTTTGGACACCGGAACCCACCTGACCCCACTCTAGATTTCAAAATTTTGCACCCCGGGTCGACCCCCCCTAAAATGCTAGGGGGGGTATGGACACCCCTGGAACCCCCCTCCTAGAATTCAAAATTCGATTTATCCCGGGTAACCACCCCCCCCCCCCAGTTTCCTCCACCGTTCTCACCTATGCGTGGACCCATAGGTGGACATGGAAGGTTGGGGATTGTACATACTACCAAAAATCCCGATTACTGCCGACACTCCACCCTCCACTACTATACTAATACTACTGGGGGTGGGTACCCCGGATACGCCCCCATTTAAATTTATGGGGGGCTGTATATGTTTTCTGTACTAAAAAAATACTAAAAATTCTCCTGCGCCGCGTAGCGTCGGCCGGGGGGTTCGGGGGGTATCCCCCCAGCTGCCGGAGGCGAAATTTTTTTTAAATATGCACTAAAAACTGCTTAAAAATCGTCCCCTGGTGTTTGCGTGAACATATTTTTTGTTTTTTTTTACCTAATTTCTGCATAATTATGTCTAATCTTCAAAATTATTAGGCGATGAAATTGTATATATCACAATTATCTATTTTCTGATGTCTTTAAATTTTTAGAATGAGTACGTGTAATTTATAATAACAAAAAGTATTACTGATAATATTAATTTTACTATATATATATATAAATCTGACCTTCCCGCGTAGCGGGAAAAATTTTTATATTAAGGGGTTTAAAACGACCATTATCAAACCTACATATCTTATCATATATGAGTTTTAACATCTATATAGTATTGTTATTCAATATCTGAGGCAAATGCACATGCAATTGCTATGTATTGAATGGTACAATCCATCGAAATTAAAAAAAAACTAATAAAATGATTAATGTACACTTTCCGCGAAGCGGGAAAAATTTCAGTTTTTTGGGTATTTTTATGCTTTTGGAACGCATCAGAAATGTTTCTGAATTTATATATAAACAAAAAAATTTTTCTCCTAAAATTCAAAAAACGTAATTCTCCCTTACGAAAAAATCCGGCTTCGCCGGATTTTGGGAGGGGGGCGACCGCCCCCCTGTCTACGCCACTGCATGGTCCGTAATGGGGGGGAGGGGGGTTTAAACTCCTAATTAGAGGGGGTGTAAAATCCGAGAAACCAAAAATACCCATATCGTTTTTTTCTGGAGTGCATTTTACCCATATCGTTTTTAGATTTTAAAAAAATAGGTAAAAAAACGCTAATTTTAGGTCAAAAAGCCCTTTTTATTACATTTTTTAAGCTTTTTATTGTTTAAAACATCGGTTTTGAACTCAAAACTTAAATTTGGAGGCGGTTAAAATTCATTTTAATGACATTTTTTTCTTTATTTTTCCAAAATTGGGGGAAGGGGTCATACATGGGCAAGTTGGTCCGGAGTGGGGGGGGGGGTTGAACCCCAAATTAGGGGAGGGGGGTTAAAATCCGAGAAACGCAAAATACCCATATCGTTTTTTTTTCTGGAGTGCATTTTACCCATATCGTTTTTCGATTTTGAAGGAAAAATAGGTTAAAAACACTAATTTTAGGTCAAAAAGCCCTTTTTATTGCATTTTTGAGCTTTTTATTGCTTAAAACATTCATTTTGACCTCAAAACATAAGTTTGGAGGCAGTTAGAAGTCATTTTAAAGACATTTTTTTTTCTTCATTTTTCCAAAATTGGGGGGGGGTTAACTTTTTCTCCCCCCCCACTTCTGAGTGGGGGGGGGGGTTAAACCCCACTTCTCAGAATTTGGGGGGGGTTAACCCCCCCCAACCCCTTCCCCGTGCCCATGTATGGAAGGGGTTAACCTTTTCTCCCCCCATACTTCTGAGTGGGGGTTAAACCCTCCTTCTCAGAATTTGAGAGGGGGGGGGGGTGTTAACTTCGCAACCCCCCCCGTGCCCATTTGTGATTTGGGTATACCCTAAAAATTTTTTCGAGACACCCCTCCGCTACTCCTCAAAATCCGGAGGCTGCCCACCTATAGGTGGGCGTGGACATCCCCCTCCCTATGCTCATCTATACTCTATCTGGCCTAATGTTCTACCCATCTGCACCCCCACCCCTTTTCGTGCACCTATGACTGACACCAAAACCAAAGACTAATTAGTTATTTTTGTTTTATGTTTTATATCGATTCGAATTATTATTTTAAAAAGAAAAAAAAAAGATTTTAAAGAGAAGTTTTATCTTGTTTTTGTCTTTTGACAAAAAACTATATTATATTTTGAAGTGTACAATAGTAATAGTACTGGCGGTACAATAGTTTTATTCAGGTCTGCGACGGGCAAGCAGTCAAAAAGGATGGAAAGAGCAAATCAGTGGCCTAGAAGCAACTGGTCGAGCTCTTCTTAGACCGCCAACTGGTTCTTTTAAAAGAGGAAAAAGGCCACAGGTACACGTACATTATTGACAAAACATGTGCACGGAGGGTGGGGGGTTTGGGGGGTTAAGCTCCCTCCAAAAATTTTAAAATGAGTGGTTTAACCCCCTCCCCTCCACTTAGAAGGAGGGGGGGGGAAGAAAAGATTACCCTCCCCCACAATTTTGGAAAAATAAAGAAAAAATGTCTTCAAAATAAATTCTAACTGCCTCCAAACTTAAGTTTTGAGGTTCAAATAAATGTTTTAAGCGCCATAAAAAGCTCAAAAATGAAATGCAATAATAATGGCTTTTCGACCTAACATTAGTGTTTTTACCTATTTTTCCTTCGGAATCAAAAAACGATATGGGTAAAATGCATTTTAGAAAAAAACTATATGGGTAAAACGGTTTTTTTTGGATTTTAGCCCCCTTCCTGATCATAGGTGTTTTTTTTTGGGGGGGGGACATAGGAGTGCACCCCCCCTAGAGCCAAAATTTTGGACCCCCCCCCCTCTAGAAAAAATTTAGGGGGCCCCCCTCCCCCCCAAAGCTCGAGAACGGTCCGGCCTGGCCCCCCCTAGCGAGGCTGACCCCAGTTCCACCCCCCCCACCCCACCAATTTAGAAGTATATTTTTTATTTACTGTCAAAAACACGGGTTTTTAGTTAAAAACAGTGTTTAAATACACTTTTTAGGCCTAAATAGGCTGTTTTAATACATAAAATTCAATATTAGACCTAAAAACACTTAAATTATTGAGTTAAAAAAAATTTTGCTAAAAAATTGGACCCCCCTGACCCATACATGGGCAAGTTGGTCCGGAGTGACTGCGGGGGGGGGGGGGTTAAAATCCGAGAAACGCAAAATACCCATATCGTTTTTTTTCTGGAGTGCATTTTACCCATATCGTTTTTCAATTTTGAAGGAAAAATAGGTAAAAAACGCTAATTTAAGGTCAAAAAGCCCTTTTTATTGCATTTTTGAGCTTTTTATTGCTTAAAACATTCATTTGGACCTCAAAACTTAAGTTTGGAGGCAGTTAGAAGTCATTTTAAAGACATTTTTTTTCTTCATTTTTCCAAAATTGGGGGGGGGGGTTACCTTTTCCCCCCCCCCCAAATCCTGGGGGGGGGGGGGGGGTTAAACCCCACTTCTCAGAATTTGGGGGGGGGGTTAACCCCCCAACCCCCCCCCCCGTGCCCATGTATGCCCTGACCCCCCCCTCCAAATTTGAAATCTCGCACCCGGGGCCGACCACCCCTAAAAAGCCAGGGGGGTCTGGATCCCCCTGGACCCCCCCTAAAAAATTTTGGCCTTCCACCCGGGGGTGGACCCCCCCCCCTAGCGGACCCGACCAAAAACACCTATGTTCTGATTCAAGGTTTGGCCGTCCCCACTCCGAACCAACTTGCCCATGTATGATTATTGTATTTAGCGTTTCTTTGGATTTATAGCAAGTTAACATTTTTATCAGTTGTGAAAGTCGTTGTAAATATTAAAAGCGGTACACTTAACTGAATAATTAACGACTAAACCTAAAATCTAACTGGGGTTATAACGCTAAAAGTAGATTTTTAGGGGTTACCCCCAAACAACTCAACCAAAACTTTATGAGAGGAGTTGCCAGTTTCGATACATTTGGGGCTATATATGTAAACTCTATTTAATAATATGAACCAACTAACCCCCGTTCGTTATATTTTTAGTAAAAATCTTCGTTTGTCATTAATTTTTTTTAATTTAGGCTTCTTCGGCGCCGAGTGAAATGCCGTCAGTTTTGCGGCGGCGATTTCTGAATGGAAATTCCACGTTGGCGACAAGAACAAGACCGAAATCAAGCGGCTACTACAGCGGACACAGATCCACGTCTCTGCCCCGGCTGAACGGTTAGTCAATTTATGATTACCGTATTATTAAGTTTCTATATAAAATAATATAATTATGTGAATTATGGACGCAGTTCGCAAGTTAAAGACAAAACTTTTTTGAATTCCTTAGCCCAAATTCAATCGAAGATTCTGAAAAAAAAAACTTACTTCTAACGGTAAGACTTTTGTCACTGGTGTGTAATACACGGCAAGTTGCACCGGGGTTTGTCAGATATAAAAAAATTACAAAATCATACGCTTGTAAAAAACTAATAATGCACAAATCACATCACAACCATACATGGGCAAGTTGGTCCGGAGTGGGGGGGGGTTAAACCCCAAATAAGGGGGGGGGGGTTAAAATCCGAGAAACGCAAAATACCCATATCGTTTTTTTTCTGGAGTGCATTTTACCCATATCGTTTTTCGATTTTGAAGGAAAAATAGGTAAAAAACGCTAATTTTAGGTCAAAAAGCCCTTTTTATTGCATTTTTGAGCTTTTTATTGCTTAAAACATTCATTTTGACCTTAAAACTTAAGTTTGGAGGCAGTTAGAAGTCATTTTAAAGACATTTTTTTCTTCATTTTTCCAAAACTGGGGGGGTTAACTTTTTCTCCCCCCCACTTCTGGTTGGGGGGGTTAAACCCCCCTTCTCAAAATTTGGGGGGGTTAACCCCATACATGGGCAAGTTGGTCCGGAGTGGGGGGGGGTTAAACCCCAAATTAGGGGGGGTTAAAATCCGAGAAACGCAAAATACCCATATCGTTTTTTTTCTGGAGTGCATTTTACCCATATCGTTTTTCGATTTTGAAGGAAAAATAGGTAAAAAACGCTAATTTTAGGTCAAAAAGCCCTTTTTATTGCATTTTTGAGCTTTTTATTGCTTAAAACATTCATTTTGACCTTAAAACTTAAGTTTGGAGGCAGTTAGAAGTCATTTTAAAGACATTTTTTTTCTTCATTTTTCCGAAATTGGGGGGGGGTTAACTTTTTCTCCCCCCCCCCACTTCTGAGTGGGGGGGGGGGTTAAACCGCCCTTCTCAGAATTTGGGGGGGGGTTAAACCCCCCCACCCCCCCCCCCCCGTGCCCATGTATGGTTAACCCCCACCCAACCCCCCCCCCCCCCCCCCCCGTGCCCATGTATGATCACAACCCAGCTCAAAATCAAGAATCATTTTAAGCGAGCCGTTTAATAAAAACATCCTATACATCAGACCTGTGCACTGCCCCCCGGTTTTATTGGGAGAGGGAAATTCGAAAATGGGGGGGGCACGAGGGCAACTTTTTTGAAACGAAGGGGGGCAAGCAGAGAGAAAAAAAAGAGAAAAAAACCAGGGAAACGGAAAAAAAGGACAAAAAAGCAAAAATAAGGTAAAGTTAGTTCAAAAATGGCTTAAAATGTATTGAAATAGGCTAAAAACTAAAAAAATCACGATGATGGCGTCATTATAGGTCAAAAATGGTGCCGTAATTTTAGGGTACTTTTTGATTTTTTGGCGGGTGGCAATAAAACGGGGGGGGGGCAAATCCCCCAATAAAGCGGGGGGGCATTTCCAGCATAGATGAGAACGGTCTGGGAAGCTAGGGGGTGGTTAGGTACCCGGGGTAAATCGAATTTTAAATTATAAGAGGGGGGTCCCAGGGGGGTCCGGAACCCCCAACTTTTTAGGGGGGGGGTCGACCCGGGGTGCGAAATTTTGAAATCTATAGGGGGTCAGGTGGGGTCCGGTGTCCAAAGCAAAACAGTTTTAAACCATAACTTTAATAATTGTTTTTTTTTATAGGATAATACTACATTTTATTGAATAAAAAGCCATATTCGTGTATAAAAAGGGTGTAAAAGCATGAATATGTGATGAAAATTCACGTTTTTGGAAGAAAATTTAGTATAAAAAAGGTACCTAAAATTTTCCCGAGGGGGGAGGGGGGTCAGATTTCAAAATCTAGAGGGGGATCAGGGGTAGAAAATTCGGAAATTTGGGGGGAGGGGGGCCCCTAGATTTTCGTCTAGAGGGGGGTCCCAAAATTTCGAGGCTAGGGGGGGTTGGACCCATAGGTGTCCGACCAGCCTGGACTGCCCGGACCGGCCCCCCCCCTGAGGGCCGGTCCAGGGTACCCCTCCCCCCTAGCGCCCATTTTGGACCCTCCCTCCCCCCTAAAATCCCGGTCCAGGCCGACCCCCCGCCTGAAGGCGGTTTTTGACCCTCCCCCCCTAACAGCTGTTCCACCCCCCCCCTATCTACTTAATGTGCGATAGGCATAAAAATCGTTTTTTTCGTGCGCGCGACTGAAAATATACAGGCTCAAAATTCGTGCGCGCACGAATTTCGTGCGCTAACTTCATATACGTATATATTCTTCATAAATATAACAATAATTTTAGTGTTCTATACAAATTTTTATAATTTATAATAAACCTTAAGTTTTTTACAAACTGGTTGGTACGTTACATAAAAAATAAAAAAAATAAAATTCAGATGTTCGTTTTAAAAACGAACCGTTTTTTAAAAACAAACGGTCCGTTTTTTTAAACGACCGGTCCGTTTTTTGCGCTGCCGCCGTTCGTTAAACACTTGGCCGGCAAGTTGCCGCATGCAAAATAATGAAATGAAAACAAAATACAATGATTATTATTATTTATTATGTAACCGGAAAATAGAAGAAAGTTGGTCAAACTTTTACCGGAAGCAAAAAAAATCAACAAAAAGGTACCTCTTATAATATGTTAACGTTTTTAACAGTTTCCAAAAGTTTTTTTGGCAGGTCCAGGCTATTCCCCCCCCCCCTAAGTACCCCAGTCCAGGCTTCCCCCCCTTAAGGACCCTTCAGTCCAGGCTACCCCGGGGTCAAAATTTTTCGAAAATTTGGTCCAGGCTGACCCCCCCTCCTGGGCCTACAAAATGGTAAAAAATGGGCTGACCCCGGGGTCAAACCCCCCCCCTAGCCGTCAGGGGTCGGACACCTATGGTTGGACCCCACCCTGCTCCCCCCTCTCTCACCTATGATTTCCAGACCGTGCACATGTGTGTCTGATACATTATCACCAAATTATTTAAATCACACGTCATTAACCAATCTGTTGCAGGCTGTCGAAGTGGCACAGCACAATTTTCTATCTTTAGTCAATGATGTGGAGTGTGAACTAAAAAATTTTAAGCGGGCACATTTCACTAACAAAAAGGTTGATTTAGAAAATAACTATATCAATGAATGAGGAGATGTTAACATTAAATTCCATACATAGGTAAAAGTTTTATAGATATAATCAGCTGTGCCGTTACCGAAATAGGCTCGCCTAAAAATTTTTTCAGCCCTTTTGTTGTTTGTACTGGCATTAATTTTTAGAAACGGAAATGTTTAATAATTCTCGAATTCCACAGCCGCCGCGGCAACCGAAAGAAGCCTGGCGGGGCAGTTCGGCCCTGAACAAAAAGCGGATGGCTCGAGCCGCTTCCATGGACATACGCAGTCATGGACAGGGCTCAACTTCAGAGCAGGATAACCGGGATTTCTCACGTTTTAGAGGTAAGTGAAATCATAGGTGGGCACTGGACAACCTCCTGGATTTTGAGAGGGGGTATACCCGACCTCCGAAATTTGGGGGGCTGTCCTAAAAATTTTTGGGGTATACCTCAAATACCCCGTTTTTAGCGTTTTTTGTACTGGGACCCCCAAATTTTAGGGGGGGAACGTAGGTGTTTTTGGTCGGGTCCCCTAGGGGGGTCTACTCCCAGGTGGAAGGCCAAAATTTTTTAAGGGGGGGGGGGTCCAGGGGATCCGGACCCCCCTGGCTTTTTAGGGGGGGTTGACCCCGGGTGCGAGATTTCAAATTTAGGGGAGGGTCAGGGGGGTCCAATTTTTTAGCAAAATTTTTTTAACTCAATAATTTAAGTGTTTTTAGGTCTAATATTGAATTTTATGTATTAAAACAGCCTATTTAGGCCTAAAAAGTGTATTTAAACACTGTTTTTAACTAAAAAACCGTGTTTTTGACAGTAAATAAAAAAATATACTTCCAAATTGGTCGGGAGGGGGGGGGGGAGGGGGGTCAGCCCCGCTAGGAGGGGGTCAGGCCGGACCGCTCCCGAGCCTTGGAGGGGGGGCCCTGGATTTTTTCTAGGGGATGGGGGTCCAAAATTTTGGCTCTAGGGGGGGGGGGTGCACCCCTCTGCCCCCCCCAAAAACACCTATGGGGGGTAAACCCCCCCCCCCCCCCCCCCCCCCCCCCAAAAAAATGGTCCGGGTTAACCTCACAATTTTTTTCCCCCCCCCCCCCCCCCCCCCGCCCCCAAAAAAACCCCACCTTTTGGAAGCCTAATAACCTCGGGGGGGGGGGGGCCAGCTAAATAATAACAAGATATTTTTTGGCTATCCCCATCAAAACCATACATGGGCAAGTTGGTCCGGAGTGGAGGGGGGGGGGGTTAAACCCCAAATTAGGGGGGGGGGGGGGGTTAAAATCCGAGAAACGCAAAAAACCCATATGGTTTTTTTTATGGAGTGCATTTTACCCATATAGTTTTTCGATTTTGAAGAAAAAAACAGGGAAAAAACGCTAATTTTAGGTCAAAAAGCCCTTTTTATAGCATTTTTTGAGCTTTTTATTGCTTAAAAAATTCATTTTGACCTTAAAACTTAAATTTGGGGGCAGTTAGAAGACATTTTAAAGACATTTTAAAGACATTTTTTTCTTCATTTTTCCAAAATGGGGGGGGATTAACCTTTGACCCCACTTCTTAGTGGGGGGGGGGTTGGTTAAACCCCCCTTCTCAGAATTTGGGGGGAGGGTTAACCCCCCCGTGCCCATGTATGGGTATAACCCCCTGCCCACCTATAAGTGAAATTTGTGACACACAGCATTAATTATAAAAATTAATTATTTTTGGTATTAACTAGATAAAAATAAAAGTAATTAACTTTACTAGCTTACTCAACTGTTATTAATTTTTTTAAAAAGAAGAAAGAAAAATTTTTCAATCCTACATATTATTAAGAATAAACACAAGAGAATGTCCGACTATACACTAAATTTTTGACCAAAATTTTGCAAGAAATGTTGCACTTTCAAATCTGTGTGCGACTTTTCGCGCCATTTTCTGTTAGTTTTTCCGCGCTGCGATTTTTAACACAGTGTTAGTTTTCTTGCAGTTGGGACTGCGACTTTTTTTGTACTTAATACCGCTTTATTCGCACTGCGAGTCCAGCTGCGCAACAAAAACATAAATACGAAGCCAAGCGAAAATTTTGTGTTTAAATGAGTAAAAGTCGTTTTTTAACGTTAAAATGTCAAAACTTTTTATTTTTAATGAAATTAAAAATTTTCCAACGTTTTCAAATTAATTAAAACAAATTTTGAAGTGTTTTACTCCATTGAAAATGTCTACCAGCGTCTGTATTGTTTTGTTGTGCAGCCTGACTCGCAGTCATAGGTGTTTTTGGTCGGGTTCGCTAGGGGGGGTCCACCCCCGGGTGGAAGGCCAAATTTTTTTTTTTTTTTTTTTTGGGGGGGGGGGGTCCCGACCCCCCTGGCTTTTTAGGGGCCGACCCCGGGTGCGAGATTTCAAATTCAGAGGGGTCAGTGCTTGAACAAATTTTTTAGCAAAATTTTTTAACTCAATAATTTAAGTGTTTTTAGGTCTAATATTGAATTTTATGTATTAAAACAGCCTATTTAGGCGTAAAAAGTGTATTTAAACACAAAAAACCGTGTTTTTGACAGTAAATAAAAAAATATACTTCCGAATTGGTCGGGAGGGGGGGGGAGGGGGTCAGCTTCGCTAGGGGGGGGGGGGGGTCAAGCCGGACCGCTCTCGAGCTTTGGGGGGAAGGGGGGCCCCTGAATTTTTTCTAGGGGGTGGATCCAAAATTTTGGCTCTAGGGGGGGTGGACCCCTCTGTCCCCCCAAAAAAACACCTATGCTCGCAGTGCTAAAATAATGACAGTGCGAATAAAGCAGTATTGAGTGCAAAAAAGTCGCAGTCCGCACTGCAATAAAACTAACACCGTGTTATAAATCGCAGCGCGGAAAAACTAGCAGATGGCGGATTTTTGCTAGAGAAGTCCCACAAACGTTTGCAAGTGCGACTTTTCTAGCAAAATTTTGGACAAAAACTTAGTGTACAGTCGGACATTCTCTTGGCTTATGTATTCTTGATATTACTAAAGTAAATGGTGAACCTACTAACAGAAATAAAATCCTTACTTGATAAAACTTCCATTATTATCTGAAAACACATAATAAGAAAAATTACAATGAATGTATTATTTTATTGAAATTTTTTAAAAGGAATTATAAAATAATTTAACTTTTATAAAAGTATAACATAAAACCTGTTTCGTTTTTAATTTAAATCTGTATTTGATTTAGACACTGGCGTAATGGACCTAGACAGCAGTATCGATTTGGTGCTGTCGCAGAGGTTGGCCGCTGCCATCAACGGACCGGACGAGGATATCACTTATTCCGACAGTGAAGAGGAACATTATTTTTCAAACCCAAACCCCATATCTAACCTAACAAAACAAACACTCACTGTCACCGACCTTCGACGGCTCGGGGGGGGGTCCGCCCCGGGATGTGGAGGTTTTTAACATCCGGGGGGGTCGCACCCAGGGTGTTTTTTTTTGAAAAAAAGCAGGGGGGGGGGGCCCCCCCCGGGACTCACTGTTTTTTTTGACCAAAATAGAGCAATTTTTTGACGAAATTTGACAGTAATTATCTTGGGGGATGGTATATTTTTGGTGTGAAGGGGGGGGTTGGGGGGGGGGGGGGGGGGTCAGGGGTTCAAGGGGTGCGTGGGGGGGGGGAGGGGTCAGAAATGGGCCTTAGGGGGAACCCGGCCGCCGGGGGGGGGGCCCCCCCCCCCCCCCATTGGAACCCACCTATAAACTGTTCCTGCGATGTCTGCCACCTTTCCTCGCCATGGCCGTAGCTAGAAGTGTGCGACAGGGGTAATTGCATGTTATTCGACTGAAAATGTATTCTATCTATTGCTTGTTTGTAAAGAATAGCATTGTATCCAATACTTGTTGGAAAACGACAGCAGGAACGATCCCCATGTTACCTGCCCCTGGTTACGACCATGCCCATTTTATTAGTGGCAGACCTGTGCACTGCCCCCTGGGTTTTATTGGGGGGGGCACGGGGGCCACATTTCGAAACGGGGGAAGGGCAAGCAGGAGAAAAAGAAAAAAAAGAAAAAAGGGACAAAAAAGCGAAAATAAGGTAAAAATAGGTCTAAAATGACTTAAACTATGTTGAAATAAGCTAAAAACTGATGGTGGCGTCATAATACGTAAAAAATGGCGTTATAATTTTTGGGTACTTTTTCATTTTTCCGCGGGGGTGGCAATAAAACGGGAGGGGGCAATAAAACGGGAGGGGGCAAATCCTCCAATAAAACGGGGGGGGGCATTTTCGGACCGTGTACAGGTCTAGTGGGCGTTTTTCCTTCTATATTGTATTCTAGATTCCTGTCTTAAAAAATCTTCTCCCTTGATGAACTTGGCGGCCAGCCTATTTTCTTCCTATCTGAAACTGAAATGTCTCGGAACGTCTGCTAACGGTAACCCCCGTTTCTTCTTTCGGTAGGAAATCGGATACTGGTACTCATCTCCCTACCTTTAAATCATTTGTG
>JASAMX010005516.1:0-14242 GCA_030248175.1 Microlaimidae sp. YZB2_3
AAATTAGAAAAACGTCCTTTCGAAAATTTTCTAAAAATTACGCAAAAAGATAAAATGTTGTAAAAAATTTACAAAAATTTTACGAATAACGTAAAATAACTCATGTAAAAGCAGGTTTTGGTGTCTTTTGAATGACGTTTTTTTATAACTGCTCTACAACAAATGTTACAAAAGTTAGCGTAAGGCACCCATTTTTGCATTTTTAAAAAATGGC
This sequence comes from Microlaimidae sp. YZB2_3, assembly GCA_030248175.1. Taxonomy (NCBI): domain Eukaryota; kingdom Metazoa; phylum Nematoda; class Chromadorea; order Desmodorida; family Microlaimidae; species Microlaimidae sp. YZB2_3. The sequence continues at coordinate 215 of JASAMX010005516.1, forward strand.
CCGAATAAAAAAAATTAATTTTTCTACCAAATCTTTTTTTGAGCCCCGCTAAATTTTTTAAAGAAGAAATTTAATTGTATTTTAAAAATAAATTTGTGTTTGTTTTTAAAATTATCGGATGTTTTTGAATTTTTTTCAAATTTTTAAAATGAGGCAAATTTTAAAAAAAATTTTTAGCGATTTTCAAAGTGTCAAAAAAAAAATGTTAAAAACATTATTTTTATAAAAAATTGAGCCAATAAAATAGGAAATTTTTTTCTATCAGTGATATAAAATTTATTAGTTTTGGATAAATATGAGGCTTAGAATACATTAAATAAACTATGTCCTATTTTTTCAAAATTTTGAATAAAACAAAGTGGCACAAAAGGTGATATCATTACTACCTACTACTATCATAACTTTTAAATTTAGCTTCATTTTGAAGTGTTGCTTAGGTTGCTTAGGGAAACTAAAGTCTACAGTGAACAATAATTAAGGTTATTTATGAGTTTATCACAATAATTTATTTAAAAAATAGCGATTTTAAACTACTAGCTCGTCTATACTTACAAAATTCCACCCAATTGAAATAGTTGTTCTAAAAGAATGCAAAAAATTGCAGTTTTTTTGTACATAAAACACAAGATCTCAATTAATTTTAAGAATTCAAATATAAAAAACTCAACGTGGCCATATTGGGGTAGGGGTAAGGTTTTTAGATATTTTGAAACCAAACACAAAAGGTTTTACTTTAAAGCACCTGTAAAAAAGTTTGCTTACCTGTTTCACAGATTGAACCAACCCATCCTCTGGAACATTCGCAAGAAAAGTTACCAATCACGTTTCTGCATGTCCCATGAATACAAGGATTAGCTTGACAAAAATCGTACTCTCAAAATAAATAAATTGCTATAAATTGTTAAAACTTTAGAATATTTTATTCATTAGCAATCAAAAAAGATTATAACATATTATTCAATGTCTGTTTAATGATAAAATTGTAAAATCTATTATAACTGATTTAATGTACATGTATTTCTGCTTCACGTGGTTTACTTGATGTGGATGCAGGGGCGTTTGTACGTGTTTGTAGACCGTGGACTTTATAGGCTTAGTAATATTTACTAAATAGAAATCATTAGCAAAAATACTTTTGATGCAGAAGACAAGTTACCCTTTTTCACATACGTAAAAAATTACCAAAAATTACTGTATTTATGACGTAATTACGATTTTTCGTAAAAAAAAAGAGTAAACTTATCAAAAATAGTGACAAGAGTGTTTTATTTGTTTTTATTTCTCTGTGTTAGTTTTTGTGTTTCTGTTTGCGTGTATTTTTCTTGGTGTTTATATGTGTTTTTCTGTGTGTTTATTTATTGTTTCATATGTGTAAATATATATTACCTTTCTCACAGTTTCTTCCTGTCCAACCATTCGTGCACAAACAATTATAATAACCCAATCGATTAATGCAACTCCCGTGTTTGCATGGACTACTTTGACATTCATCATTACCTAAATATTACGTTTTAGCATAGTAAAATACTTTTGTATACCGAATAAAAATCAATTTAATCAAATTTTAAAAATTTTTGATTTTAAATAAATAAATACTTTTTTTAAATTATAAACTTAAGTATTTAAACTTCAATTTAAACAGTTTTTGTAAAAAAACTATTTCGGTCGATATATTTTTGTGAGTACATTAAACATTATTAGGTCAAGCAGATGTATGTTTCCTATTATTATAAATTATAAATAAAAAAATTTAGAAATTCAGTTATTTTTCGCAAAAATATTAAGTTTACGCTGAGCTTGAGTTCAACTGATAAAATGTTTCAAATATTTCTCAGTGCGTGACAAAAACTCAAAACAAAATTATAACAAAATGGAAATATTTTCGTCTTGCAGACATAATTTTTCAACAATCACAGGTCAACTATATTGTTTATAAATGTGTGTGAACTCCCAAAGAATTGTTTTTGTAGCGATTTTGTTTGCTAAGTCTTAATTATGGAAAAAATGGAGCTAGTAATTGCAAATACATTTTATAAACTTATATTTGATACAAAGGTTAGAATATATGAGACAATTACTTAATTTCTGAAAATTAAGTATTTTCCTATTTGGCTTAAAGATGTGGTACAGAATTAAGTTTTTTTATCTTTTATATCGATGATTTTTTGTTAACCTTATCTAGCCACAGTAGCCTACAAAATTTTTTTCGTCAAAATATTTGGCTCGGAAAATATGACCTTCCAAAATAGACGTTTTTTGTGATTCCAAATTTTGAGAAATTGTTTAATAAGTATTAAACTTAAGTTACAAACGATGCAGTAAAAAAAGCGGCAACTTTCTGCTTATTTTGATACATTGATTGTTAAAATTGGTGCCGTATTTGTTGAGATTGCGTTTTCGGTACAGAAAACCTGCGATTAATTGGCGAAAAATACGAAATGTATGATTGGATTTTTCACAGCAGGCTTAATTAGGTTTTTATGAGTTGCCTGGAAGTGCGCGCGAGGTCGAATTGATTGGGTTCTTACTTCATATACATCTTCATAAAAAACTCAAGATGTATTTCCAGTGAATACACAATCAAATATTGTGTAAATAGCTTCAAGGATGTTCATTTTTAAGCATATAAAAATGATAAAATTTGTCAGCTATTTTAGATGTTATACTTATGTAAACGAAGGAGTTCAATTTTTTCTTATGTTTTTACATCACTATGAAAAATATTATGCTTTAAAATATTGTTGATTATTTTCCATCCGTACTATACTGTTTTGGTGTCAAATGTTTGACTAAATTTATGTTTACGCCAAACATATTTTTTATAGACTTTGCGTTTTTTGGTAAACAATCGTAGGTCTGTTACGGCGAATGCAATAGCAAATACTGCACAAATTTTTGAGAATAAAAGTAACAAAAGAAAGTAGAAAATGATTTAAATTTTTATACCCATTAAGCAATTTTTCAAGTACAAAACATTAAAGAAATTGATCATTTTTTAAGGGGTCATAACTCCAGAACAGTGATAATATTTTGACGGAAAAATTATGGTGGGCTATTGTGGCAGGGGCATGTCAGGTTTCCACAAAAAAAACGTTCAAATTTAAGACCAAACGTTTGACTCTGCATCGCACCTTTGTGCTGAAAATTAGGTATTAAAAAACCGGGTATAAATAAAATTTGAAAAAAACATGAAAAACGATGGCTCATTGCTACCAAAAATTATATCAAAATATACTTTCATTTACCAAAAAAATGATTCAAAGACAAGAGTTACTTGCATGACCATTAATAACGCTTAGTTGCTTTATCACAAACAATTTTTATAATGTTATAACATATTAAAAAATTGTCTGTCACTCCTGTTGAAGTTTAAATAAGATTTTTAGACCATATATGGTTTTTAATTTTGTTTTTATTTTTGTTATTACAAAATTGGTAATTGTTTTGCAATTATGAAATTTTTGCTTTATGTATTTTCCGATTTTGGCTGCAAAAATATTTTCATTTTGAAATTGATTAGCCAAAAACTTTTCAAATAATTGCCTTTTTTTCAGTTACCAAGGCAAAGCTTCCTCCCATTACAGTCAGCTGTAATCAGCTATTGCTGCATATGTAGCAAATAAGTGCACGTTTTTCTGCGCGTAAGACTGAATAAACGAAGGAGCAAGAGAGCAAGCAAATGGAAATTAATAATGCTGGATCGCATTTATTGTTTGGTAGCATTTATTCAATTTCATACAGTATTAATTACCATCTAACTATTTCTTAGGTGGTAGGTAATGTTAACAACGGTTGATTTTACACGCCACGTGATACCCCTGTATGTATACCCACACCAAACATTACCCTCGGAGGCAACAAAAAATGTCTTGAAGATCTCGAAGGTGACGTGAGGAAGGTAGGAAGGACAGTTGGTACTGCCTCCCATGTTATGAAATACAAAACGAAAAAATAGGTAGAAGGCAAGTCAAAGGCAGAAGGATTTATTTCAGAGGCATATATAATAAAGATCTGAAACAGAAAGGAGGCAGCAAAATTTACGATCGAGAAAGGTAAAATACAGGTTTTCCTAAATCGTCGTTACTACGGCAAAATGAGCCACTGTCATGACTGTGACTCATTTTAAAAATTTGGAGCATGACCTTATTAACTACAGAATGAGTCACAGTCGCGTGTATTTTATACTGACAGTGGCTTATTAACGATGAAATGAGAGCGACGTAGTAACGACGAAATGAGATATCTAAACGGTTCTTATCAGTTACCGGGCTATAATAATGGTATAGCTCATATCCTTTGAGTGATACCTTAGTTTTAAGTCAAAAATAGTATGATGTTGAATTTTCATGTATGGTTGAGTCATGGTAACTAAGAGCGGGGTTATTTGCTTCTGGTTAAATTGGTTTTAATTTATAAGCTAAAAATATAAAAATAATAAATAAAAACTTGGTGAAGAATAGTTTTTACCGTCATCACAATTAACACCCATAAATCCTTCTTCGCAGTCGCACACGTACTTTCCTATTTCATCTCTGCAAGTCCCTTTTACACAGGGCTGGGAGCTGCACTCATTAATCTCTGAAAAAATCTCAGAATAGTTTATAGACAAATTATACTCGGATGATCTTGATGTAATTGCAGCGTTGGGTCAAATATTTAACAACGTAGCAATTTAAAATTTTAAATAAAATCAATTTGTTTAAAACAGAAATACTAAATTTTAAGCCTTTAGCATTCGTAAATGCTGCAGCATTTATTCGCCCTGACCACCTACTGAACATGAAATAAAAAATATTCTCGAGTTTGCGAAATTGCTAATTTTGTGACAAAAACATTACTATGATGAATAAATTAATTTTAGTAAATACACAAAAAAGTCAAAAAGCAAGAAATATTTTTTTAAATACAAGAAATATATTTTTTAATAATATAATTTTATAAGTATGTTAGACCACTTATTTTAAAAATACGCGTGCACCAAAAATTGTCTTGGCGATAGCAATGGTTGATGATCAAATGAATAAAATCAAATATTAACCTTTCATACAAAAATTTATTGGTTAGTTATATTCTATTGATTTGTGTTTATTTTGTCGGTTTATTTATTTATTTCATTGGCTTTATTTATTTTGCTGATATTATATTGAGTACAGCAATAACATTTTTAACACAAAATATGTCATAATAAAGGAAATAATTGTCAAAGAATGTCATGAGAACGACTTTTTCAATTGACAGTTTTTTTTTAAATTTAAGAGGACCTACAAATGGTTTGTGTAATTACTGCATAAAATAAAAAAATCACTATAATCAACATTTTTTCTATTTTTTAAGCAATTTCACATGCCAGATGCTAATTTAGTACACCCCACATACGTAAAACTTGAAATAGTCAACATCTATTTTGTCTATATATACACTCGAGGGAGGGGGGCGTACGGGAGCGCGATAACTTTTTCCTCCTCTATTTCTTAGAGCATGTTTAATGGCTAATTTAAAATACTGAAACGGTTGGTTTGTAAAAAATATAAACAGTCTAATAAATAAATGCTAGAATGCTAAATTTCTGGAATAATTAACTTTAATTCTTTCTAAATTACGTCAAATTTTCTGCGAAAATAATTTAGAAATAATTTTTTTTTTTTTAAATTTTTTTCAAAAATTTAAGAAATAGAAAAGCACATTTTTTAAAATTCTATTTAAAAAAAGTTAAATGTTAGGTGAAAACTCTAGATTTAGTCATAAATAAGTTCTAAAAAAACTAACAAACCAAATTCGCAGTTTTCTCCAGTGAAACCATCGTAACATTTGCAAGAAAAGCCATTATTTTTATCAAAACATGTTCCATTGTTGCAGGGGTTTGAAAAACAATGGTTTATATCTGTAATCAATGAAAAAATATGTTATTTTAACTATTGCTAGAATATACCGAAATAAATTTAACTTTTCACCGGTTAATTTTACTATCTATATATAAATAGACATAATGTCTGTGTGTGTTTGTGTGTGTGTGTGTGTGTGTGTGTGTGTGTGTGTGTGTGTGTGTGTGTGTGTGTGTGTGTGTGTGTGTGTGTGTGTGTGTGTGTGTGTGTGTGTGTGTGTGTGTGTGTGTGTGTGTGTGTGTGTGTGTGTGTGTGTGTGTGTGTGTGTGTGTGTGTGTGTGTGTGTGTGTGTGTGTGTGTGTGTGTGTGTGTGTGTGTGTGTGTGTGTGTGTGTGTGTGTGTGTGTGTGTGTGTCTGTCTGTCGGTGAGTCTGTATGTTCCCTAACTCCTCCCTAACCACCGAACGGATTAAGGTGAATGAGGTATCGTTGGAAAGCTTATACCCCAGGAAATATCTTAAGTGGGTTGAAATTTTGAAACAAGTTACATGGACGTCTTTATACTGGACAACGCGTTTTCACCAAAAGAGGACCCTATGGATTTTGGAACTTAAAAAATTTTTTGACTCAGAATTGGCTCAAACTTATTGGAAAGAGTAATTAGGCAATGTAAAGCCTGAATATCATTATTTTTGGAAAAATAAACGTGGACATCTTTACACTGGACAACGATTTTCCTTAAAGAAGGGAATTACCTTGCTCACCAACCACAAAAGGGATTGGGCTAAATGAGATATCATTGCAAAGCTTACGTTCGGGAGAATGCCATAAAGAGGTTGAAATTTAGAAAAAAAATGCATGGACATCTTTAGCCTGGACAAAACATTTTCACAAAAAGGGGAAACATATGGATTTTAGAAAGTAAAATTTTTTTGTTTTTGAACTGCCTCGAACTTATTGATAAGAGTAACTATCCAATGTAAAAGCAAAATGTCATGTTTTTTTGGCAAAATTAACATGGACATCTTAATGCTGGACAACGTTTTTTCACTAAAAAGAGGAACGACCTTCCTCCCCAACCAGCAAAAAAATTGGGGTAAATGAGATATCATTGCAAAGCTTACAGACAGGGAAATGTCATAAAGAGGTTGAAATTAAAAAAAATTGCATGCACATCTTTTGGTTGGACAACACATTTTCACAAAAACAGGGCCCTATGGGCTTTGAAAGTTCAAAAAATTTTTATCTTCGAATTAGTTCAAACTTATTGCTAAGATTAATTTGCCAATGTAAAGCCAGAATATCATGTTTTTGGAAAAATGAACATGGACATCTTTATGCTGGACAACGTTTGTTCATTAAAAGGGGCAATGAACTTTCCTCTTAACCAAGAAAAGGATTGGGCTAAATGAGATATCATTTCAAAGCTTAATTTTCAAGGAATGTCATAAAAGGGTTGAATGTTTCAAAATAAAAAAAAAATTACAAGAACATTTTTATGCTGGACAACGCATTTCGACCAAAAGGGGGGCTTCTTCCCAACCACAAAACGGATTGGGCTAAATGAGGTATCATTGCAAAGCTTACAGTATGGAGAATGTCATAAATGGGTTAAAATTTTAAAAAAATAACATGGAAATCGTTATATTGGACAACATATTTTTTACCAAAGATGGAAGAACCTTCCTCCCCAACCACAGAAAGAATTAGGATAAATGAGATATTATGGGAAACCTTATAGTTCAGGGAACATCATAAGGTGGTTGAAATTAGTAAAAAATTAACACGGACATCTTTATGTTGGACAACATATGTTTATGTTTCACCAAAAGAGGGAAAGACTCTTTTCCCCAACTAAAATTAGAGTTGGTAACTGAGGTATTTCTGTAAAGCTTACAGTCACGGGAATGGCATAAAAGGGTTGAATTTTGAAAAAAATTAGTAAATGAATATAAAAAGTGCGGGAAACATTATTTGTCAGCCGTATGGCTGACACGGGCTACTTGTTTGTAAAAATACATTAAAACTACAATGACACAGGAATTCAAAAAAGAAAAATAAAAAAATTGTCTTGAAAGCCCATTGCCATTATAGATGCTCAATAATATTTTCGTTTTCGCTATTTTAAAACTAAACAAAAATCGTTTCTTATGCGCGCATTTCATAATTTTGAAAGCCCTTAATTAAATACAAAACCAGTGTGTGGTCTCCTAGTTTAAACGACCAAAAGATTGTAGAAAAGGTCCAACTTTTTTTGACTTGTAGGCTTCTTGGCTTTTTGATATTGCCCAGCAATGAAGTATGGCGAACGGTTTAAAACACTTAAATTAGATTCTCCTGAATATCAAAGGTAACTGATTTTAACTCCCTTTCTCAGACTTTGAGGGCGGGGGATATTCTTCCACAAACCTTTCCCGTGCCCATGTATGGACCAAATCGTTGCTGTTATTAGAGAGTTGATATTTTTCCTCAGTATATTACACTTTCGATTATATATTGATAATATTAATTTATTAATTAATGTCACATTTAAAAAAATATTTTAACATAAAAAAAACATTGCTGAACAAGTTTCAAAGCAGACGTACAGTTATTTATTCTAGATTAAACGCAGATACTCTTCAACCAAGCAACGATTCAGAATTTTATCAACATAATTTAAACTGTTTTTTTTTGTTATATTTTTTCGCGCTTCTAATCAGACATGCGTTGCGGTAAATGGCCCAATGGCTGAATGTTTGCGAAAATTGCTACCTCAACCCACCTTTAAGTCTTAATTTTTGGATTTATTTTTTAAAAAATTCCGTTTAGGGTTTTTTAAAATTCTTGATTTCCAAAAATGAAAAAAATGTAAGGTAAATGACTTAAAGTCAGTCAGACATTAATTTTAACCTCCGGTTGTTATTTTTGCCACGCATAAAATTAGGTAATGACCTGCGTATGGCGAAAACAGAGTCATGCCATCTATCTAGCCATAATTAGTTTATTTTATAACTACATTGTCTGCAGTATGCGCATAGCAAAATAAACAGTTGTTTACCAAAACTAAGGCTGGCCAAATTTAATTTAGTTATTTTACATACAAAATTTTGGCAGAATTCAATTGTTTATTCAAGTTAATAAAAAAAATTGGTTGTTATATTTGTACTTTCTTCGCAATGAATTCCAGTCCATCCAGGCTGACATTTGCAGGAAAAAATTCCGTTAACTGAATTGCACAATCCCATTATACATGGGGTTGACTTGCACGGATTTTCTTCTAAACATATTGCATATAAAACATTAAATTTAAATGCACCTTGCACTGAAACTGGTTACATACATAGAGTATGCAAACACTAACATTGTTGCCTGTTCAGAAAATACGGTAATAAGGCAATTTTTTTAAAGGAAGGGATAGATAAAGAGATTGTGAAAAGAAGGTGGAATAAAAACAGAGATTTAAAAAGATCCAAACTTTTCTTTAAATGAAACAACTTTTAATAAAAACAAACATACAAAAAACTAATGTATACAATTACTTTAATTTAAAATGTAATGAAACGATAAAACATAAATTTCCTTAATAAAAAGTAATCTCCCTCTAAATTATATTCCCCCATTACTCGCGGGAAAATAAAATAGCGGAGTAATGCGAGAGTATAATTTAGGGGGAGATATACATTTTCTTTACAAAACTTATGCTTTACCGTTTAGATTATTACATTATAAAATTATTATTAATGATATACATTAGTATTTCGTATGTTTTCATTAAAAGCAGTTTCATTTAATTTAGGGTCTTTTTAAATCTCGGCTTTTATTTCGCCCTCTTTTCACCGACCACTTCTCCGCTCCCTTCAATTAAAAACTTTCGCTTATTAGGGTATTTTCCGCATAGCAACAATGTTAGTGTTTGTGTAACCAGTTTTAGTGCAAAATACCAATAAAATTTTAAATTGCATTAAATAAATTAAAATTAGACTAGACTGGACTAGACTAAATAAATGACGAAACTTACTGCCTTACACATCTCAAAAAATAGTTAACGTACGTAAAGATGTGAAAAATTGTCATCTCATAATTTCCCATTACCAAAAAAATGATACAAAAAGCCTCCATAAATAAACGAGCGAAAAAGCAAAAAACTTTACTTTCTCTATTTTAAAGTTGGTTTCCGCCAGAGTGACAAATGGCAATTCGTTATTATTAGAATAACAAGTGTAGATACATAACAAATATACATCGCGTTATAAACAAAGTAATAAGTGAAAAATTTCAATTGCTTGCAAGGAAAACTAACAGAGATAGTAAAAATTTGAAGTCTGGATCGCTGGTGATTGGAAACTATTATGTTTGCTCTTAATTGTAAACATTTTGATTTACGCAAAAATTATAAAAAATTGCTTTTAGTTTTTTTGCACCAACTTCAGAAAGAAGCCGCTTATTCCACTTTTTAAAACTCGCAATCAGTGCAAATTCTCGTGAACTTTTATTAATTTGGAATTTTTACACTATGTTTTAAAACAATTATAAAACAAACATTACAGTGGTGTTTAAAATTACAATCTATATATAAATAGACGTAATGTGTGTGTGTGTGTGTGTGTGTGTGTGTGTGTGTGTGTGTGTGTGTGTGTGTGTGTGTGTGTGTGTGTGTCTGCCTGTCTGTGTGTTCCCTAACTCCTCCCTAACCCTAGGAATTTGCTTAAACTTATTGGTAAGAGTAATTAGCCCAATCCCTTTTGTGGTTGGGGAGCAAGTCATTCCAATTTTAGTGAAAAAACGTTGTCCAGTATAAAGATGTCCATGTTCTTTTTTCCAAAAAACATAATAGTCTGGTTTTACATAGGCTAATTACTCTTACCAATAAGTTTAAGCAAATTCCTAGGGTTAGGGAGGAGTTAGGGAACACACAGACAGGCAGACACACACACACACACACACACACACACACACACACACACACACACACACACACACACACACACACACACACACACATTACGTCTATTTATATATAGATTGTAATTTTAAACACCACTGTAATGTTTGTTTTATAATTGTTTTAAAACATAGTGTAAAAATTCCAAATTAATAAAAGTTCACGAGAATTTGCACTGATTGCGAGTTTTAAAAAGTGGAATAAGCGGCTTCTTTCTGAAGTTGGTGCAAAAAAACTAAAAGCAATTTTTTATAATTTTTGCGTAAATCAAAATGTTTACAATTAAGAGCAAACATAATAGTTTCCAATCACCAGCGATCCAGACTTCAAATTTTTACTATCTCTGTTAGTTTTCCTTGCAAGCAATTGAAATTTTTCACTTATTACTTTGTTTATAACGCGATGTATATTTGTTATGTATCTACACTTGTTATTCTAATAATAACGAATTGCCATTTGTCACTCTGGCGGAAACCAACTTTAAAATAGAGAAAGTAAAGTTTTTTGCTTTTTCGCTCGTTTATTTATGGAGGCTTTTTGTATCATTTTTTTGGTAATGGGAAATTATGAGATGACAATTTTTCACATCTTTACGTACGTTAACTATTTTTTGAGATGTGTAAGGCAGTAAGTTTCGTCATTTATTTAGTCTAGTCCAGTCTAGTCTAATTTTAATTTATTTAATGCAATTTAAAATTTTATTGGTATTTTGCACTAAAACTGGTTACACAAACACTAACATTGTTGCTATGCGGAAAATACCCTAATAAGCGAAAGTTTTTAATTGAAGGGAGCGGAGAAGTGGTCGGTGAAAAGAGGGCGAAATAAAAGCCGAGATTTAAAAAGACCCTAAATTAAATGAAACTGCTTTTAATGAAAACATACGAAATACTAATGTATATCATTAATAATAATTTTATAATGTAATAATCTAAACGGTAAAGCATAAGTTTTGTAAAGAAAATGTATATCTCCCCCTAAATTATACTCTCGCATTACTCCGCTATTTTATTTTCCCGCGAGTAATGGGGGAATATAATTTAGAGGGAGATTACTTTTTATTAAGGAAATTTATGTTTTATCGTTTCATTACATTTTAAATTAAAGTAATTGTATACATTAGTTTTTTGTATGTTTGTTTTTATTAAAAGTTGTTTCATTTAAAGAAAAGTTTGAATCTTTTTAAATCTCTGTTTTTATTCCGCCTTCTTTTCACAATCTCTTCACCTCTACCTTCCCTTAAAAAATTTGCTATATTACCGTATTTTCCGCACAGGCAACGATGTTAGTGTTTGCATATTCTATGTGTGTAACCAGTTTCAGTGCAAGGTGCATTTAAATTTAATGTTTTATATGCAATATGTTTAGAAGAAAATCCGTGCAAGTCAACCCCATGTATAATGGGATTGTGCAATTCAGTTAACGGAATTTTTTCCTGCAAATGTCAGCCTGGATGGACTGGAATTCATTGCGAAGAAAGTACAAATATAACAACCAATTTTTTTTATTAACTTGAATAAACAATTGAATTCTGCCAAAATTTTGTATGTAAAATAACTAAATTAAATTTGGCCAGCCTTAGTTTCGGTCACCGGCTGTTTATTTTGCTATGCGCATACTGCATAGTTATAAAATGAACTGATTATGACTAGATACATGACATGACGCTGTATTCGCCATACGCAGGTCATTACCTAATTTTATGCGTTGCAAAAATAACAATCGGCGGTTAAAATTAATGTCTGACTGACTTTAAGCCATTTACCTTACACTTATTTATTTTTGGAAATCAAGAACTTTAAAAAACCCTAAACAGAATTTTTTTTAAAAATAAATCCAAAAATTAAGACTTAAAGCTGGGTTGAACTAGCAATGTTTGCAAACATTCAGCCATGGGGCCATTTACCGCAATGCATGTCTAATTAGAAGCGCAGAAATATATAACAAAAAAACAGTTTAAATCATGTTGATAAAATTCTGAATCGTTGCTTGGTTGAAGAGTATCTGCGTTTAATCTAGAATAAATAACTGTACGTCTGCTTTGAAACTTGTTCAGCAATGTTTTTTTTATGTTAAAATATTTTTTTAAATGTGACATTAATTAATAAATTAATATTATCAATATATAATCGAAAGTGTAATATACTGAGGAAAAATATCAACTCTCTAATAACAGCAACGATTTGGTCCATACATGGGCACCGGAAAGGTTTGTGGAAGAATATCCCCCGCCCTCAAAGTCTGAGAAAGGGAGTTAAAATCAGTTACCTTTGATATTCAGGAGAATCTAATTTAAGTGTTTTAAACCGTTCGCCATACTTCATTGCTGGGCAATATCAAAAAGCCAAGAAGCCTACAAGTCAAAAAAAGTTGGACCTTTTCTACAATCTTTTGGTCGTTTAAACTAGGAGACCACACACTGGTTTTGTATTTAATTAAGGGCTTTCAAAATTATGAAATGCGCGCATAAGAAACGATTTTTGTTTAGTTTTAAAATAGCGAAAACGAAAATATTATTGAGCATCTATAATGGCAATGGGCTTTCAAGACAATTTTTTTATTTTTCTTTTTTGAATTCCTGTGTCATTGTAGTTTTAATGTATTTTTACAAACAAGTAGCCCGTGTCAGCCATACGGCTGACAAATAATGTTTCCCGCACTTTTTATATTCATTTACTAATTTTTTTCAAAATTCAACCCTTTTATGCCATTCCCGTGACTGTAAGCTTTACAGAAATACCTCAGTTACCAACTCTAATTTTAGTTGGGAAAAGAGTCTTTCCCTCTTTTTGGTGAAACATAAACATATGTTGTCCAACATAAAGATGTCCGTGTTAATTTTTTACTAATTTCAACCACCTTATGATGTTCCCTGAACTATAAGGTTTCCCATAATATCTCATTTATCCTGAATTCTTTCTGTGGTTGGGGAGGAAGGTTCTTCCATCTTCGGTAAAAAATATGTTGTCCAATATAACGATTTCCATGTTATTTTTTTAAAATTTTAACCCATTTATGACATTCTCCATACTGTAAGCTCTTGCAATCATACCTCATTTAGCCCAATCCGTTTTGTGGTTGGGAAGAGCCCCCCTTTTGGTCGAAATGCGTTGTCCAACATAAAAGTGATCCTGTAATTTTTTTTTTATTTTGAAACATTCAACCCTTTTATGACATTCCTTGAAAATTAAGCTTTGAAAATGATATCTCATTTAGCCCAATCCTTTTCTTGGTTAAGAGGAAAGTTCATTGCCCCTTTTAATGAACAAACGTTGTCCAGCAT
>JASAMX010005519.1:0-14946 GCA_030248175.1 Microlaimidae sp. YZB2_3
GGCAAACACGGCATTCAGTTCCATCAAATGATGATGTAATTAATTTAAATTGAATAGCGACTTTTATGTCGTAACAATTTTAATCAATTAAATCAAGTTATTTTTATTACCCATAGATGTAAGCCGTGTTCCAAAAGATTCAAAGTTAAATCAAAACAACTTTCTCCTAAATGACACTGAAGATTATCGAATTCAGAGTTGAAACGTTTCAACACCCCCTTCATCAATCCAGGTGGTTTATCACTACCTCTAGATAGGTCTCTCCTGTTTTCTTAGAAATTCTGGGTTTTCTCACAAAACTTTGTTATTCTTTTTATGATTTTTTATCTTTTTACAATCAGCACACCGAGAGCTTTAAAATGATATATTACTCGCCAAGCAGAGAGGCTGTGTCAAAAGTTTTATTTTTAGGGGTCAGCCATTGCAGTGCCTTGGGGCATCAAAATTTTTTTGAGACTATCACCAAAATGTCGGACTTAAATTTTCGCATAAATCTCCCGGTCTCAGGCATGTGGCTCTAACAGTTTTTGAGCCTGATGCCAAAATATGCATTTGGTGTCCCCCATACAAAGATTTTTAGCAAAAATCGTGAAATTGACCCCCTTAAACCTCTCGGGGTACCCGACCCAGGTAGGTTACCCCTAACAAATTATATACTTTTGAGCTCAGAAAAGTATGGGCAATCTGCCAAAAAATTTTCAGACGTGAAGCCCCATATAGTAAAAAGTTAGAAATTTGGCCGAAAAAAATCGACCGTAAATTTCGGCGATTTTGGGGCTAACCCCCCAAAATTTTTGCAAAAAATTTTTTTCAAAAGGTAGCCAAAAGTACATGGACCTTAACGCGACATATTTGCATATTGATCGCGACGCGTTTAAAAGTTATAAGACCGCAAACAAAAAATTTTTTGTCAACTTTTTTCCAGTATCGCTAAAAAAAAACAGAGAGTAGGTTTTACTTCCGTCATACATAATTTTTTGTGCACAAATAGGGCCCAGTGAGCGAGAAAAGTGAAATGGTTAAAGCTGTACAGTAGCAATATGCAAATTTTTGCATCGTGAAATATCCTACGTAATAAACTGTATCCGTGACAAAAATCTGCATATTGCCGCCCTACCGCTTTACTATTTGAATTTGCTCGCTCAAATATAAAAAAATAGAAAAAAAATCTATGTAAATGAACAAACTTAAAAGTGTAAAAAGAATTTATTAAAAATGCATAAAGTTTATTTTGCATAAAATAGGATACGTAAAACCGATATTACTTGGCGCTAATTATGCAGTCACCATATGTATTTAGTTAACACATATTTAGTTATTGTTAACACGCTTTTAGTATTATTAAAATCAAATTTTCTATTTTGATTACAATGTTTTTAATGTAACAAAACTCGCCATAAAAACACAAAGTCATGTGCAAAATGCGTTAATTTGAGAGAGCAGCTAAAACGTGATCATAAGCAGATAGTTTTAGAAGGACAACTAATGCAGTCCAAAAAATATTATCGCTAAATGTTCTGAAATCTTGGACCTACAGTGCATGTAGATGGTTTTTCCGTTATAAAGAAAATCGTACTCACACAAACCGTGATTTTCCTTTAAAAATAATGCGTCCTTTAATAAAAAATAAAACATAGATCTAAATAAAATAAATTTAACAAAATGCTTATCATCAAAGATTTTTTGTAAAAAAAACAAAAATAAGAATCAAAAATTACAATAGTAATCATGGCATCAAATTGACATTAAATCTTAAGTTAAACAAGAATTTGTTATGTTTAACTGATAATCTGGCAAATAAGGCCAACTTTATTTGAGTTAAATTCAAAGAACAGCAATTTAGACCAAAAAAGTATCCAAACAACTGAAACGGTCTAGTTTGTATTTATAAAAAAAAGTTTTCCAGATCTAAAACTATAATTCTCAAAATTTTTTTACGAAAAACTTAAAATTTGGGTTTGGTGGGCTCTACTTAAAGCCTAAGATTTTTTTTTTTTTCAAATCGAAAGTGCTCATTGTTTAAGAATTTAGTTTACAATTTTAGTTATAGATTGCTTTAGAAATTTATAGCAATAGACGTTCTATAAAATTAAATTATCGTCTCAATTTTAATTTAAAAGAACTAAAACCAGAAATGCATAAAAAACGAACTTCATTAATAAAATATTTTAAAGCTTAAAGCTTAAATTCTGTTCCCAGTGCATGTCATTTTTAAACACATGTTCTTGGGGATAAAAAACTTATTTAATTTTGAATAAATCTGCGTTTTTTATAGCTTATTAATAGCCAAAATATTAATTTTATCGTTATCATAAAATTATATGTACATTGTAATGTCTGCATTTCTTAAAATATTTATATGTAATATTTATATGTAATATAAATATGTAATATTCATATTTTAGAGTTCTGATGATATCATTGGTGCCATATGCGAAAGCTGTAGCTCAAAAGTCTGTAGGCGCTGTAGAAAAAAGGCGCATCTACAAACTACCCCATGCCAATCTTGGTCCCCGCACGATAATCAGTATAATACCAGTGGATGGATTCCTTGGTTGAAAGCCAAAATTTTTGACAGTCTGCTAATCAAATGTTGCCCCAACTGCGGTGTACAAATATTCAAACCTGAAGGCTGCGATCTACTCAGGTGTAAACTGTGCAAAACTATTTTTTGTTGGATTTGTAAAAAAACTGGAAAATATTGGGAAATCAAAAGGCATATCCATGTGGATCATAAACAATGATGCATATGTACTATGGTATAAATAAAACCAAAAGATGGGAGGTAGTCATGTTCTCTGGAGCTTTGAGCTTTGGAGTAAAGCTTCATATTTCAACGGTTGACGGAAAAAGGTTCCTGAGGAAAAAGGATCACGGAAAAAGGTTCCTCTGCGCGATAGCCAGCCCGGAAAAAGGATCACCGAGTCCACTGTTTACGTTAATAAAAATTTAGAATTTACACAACACAAGGAAAAAACAAGAAGATAAAAGGGTAGATTGAATACATTGTTTAACATATTTATATCACGCATTTTTAAAATAATTTGTTTTTTTTAAATATTTTTTTTCTTTTTAAAATTTCTTTTTGCCTGTCAAAATGTTTTGTTCAATTATTGCCTACGTGTATTGTTTTTCATATTTTGTCTGATTTTGACTTTTAACCTTAAAACTATAAGAAAAAATTATGGTGCTATCATCTCTTCCAACTCCTTGTCCGGTTATATTTAAGTTTTGCGGGGCTCATTCTGTATATGAACGGAGGCCTTTTGTTTTCCCCCTTCTCCAGATCTCACTAGGTGTTGAGCCGGAATGGAGCTGTAAAGAAAAGATTAAGGATACAGTGTACAGACATGTTGGCGCCAATTATCCCCAATTAATACAGGAAACGACGGATTATGTCCTGTATTTGCCAAAACAAGCTGACAAAAGGTATTTTATTACAAATTGTTGTTTTAAACTATGGCCCAAGATTTTGGCCCAATTAATTCGTTTAAAGTGTTAAGCAAGGATGGAAGACATCCTAAAATTAACTATATTAGTCCTAGATATGGACGTGTGCTTAAGTTTTCGTTCAAGCGAAATCGTACGGGTAATTGTCAATCATACATTTGCCTGCGCTGTTTAAAAATTAAAAAAAGTGATAACACACTTCTTCCACCTCCTTTAATTACGATCCAAAACGATCGTTTTCTGACTGACCCTGATTATCCAACAAATAATCACTATTGTCAGGGTGAGCAGAAATCTGTTGTACAAGCAGAAGCGACGCAAATTGTAGGAAGAGCAAGAAAATGTATAGCTGAGAATGGCGTGGCACCCGGAGCGGCATACAATGACGCCCGAAACAACATTCAGCGGGATAATTCCAATTTAGGTATGTGTTTAAAAAAGTAGTAACACAAATATTTTGACTTTTTATCACTGCACTGTGTCGATAGGGATAAAAACTTGAAAAAAATTTGTTTGAAAAATTGGAAAAAAATTGTTTTTATTGTCTGTTAGTAGTTTTTTTTTCACTTATACTGCAATAACTTGAACCTTAAGTTTCTTTCTGTTGAGCAAAAATAATTTTTTAATATTTTTTAATATCTTTTAATAAATATGCACATTTTTCAGTTTGTCTCATATTAATTAGCGGTTATTTTCAACTTTTGTCAAGTTTCATTTTACTTGATACATTTATAATTTAACTTGATAACTTAACTCTTAAAAATCATAAACTTAATACATAAAGTAATTTATAAACTTAACCAATGCAGTATAAAAATCCGCCAAATTTAAACATAGCGTAAAAATGTTTTTAAATATTATTATTGTGAAATATAATACAATTAAATAATTTTGATTAATATAAAATTTATTTATTTATTTTATAAATCCTCCAAAGTAAAGCAAATTTTTTTATTATTATGATTATTATTATTATTCGCAAATAATCTAATTTATATAATATTTATTAACTTAATTTATTTTAAAATGTAGTCGTTTAAAATATTAAGTCCGGATTATGTATTTTAAAAAATCTATGTGTTTTATAAAAGTTTGCATGAATTGATGTGTAAATATTTTTAAATGTGAATTAAAAATTCTGAATCAATGAAGCTATGTTTATTTAATAATTTGTTTTGTTATGTTTAAAGTCTCAGAAATTTATATATTTTTTTTGTTGTGAATTAAGGTAGGTATAAAAAACTATGTTTGGATACTTAAATTTGAATATAAATAAATATTGCATCAATTTAAAAAGCAGTTTTTACAACAAATAACATTAAAGTATAAAAATCGCGTAATTAAACCTAATAATTATTTATGCGCGTAGCAGCACAATACTAATAGCGTACGTAAACAGTGGACGCGGTGATCCTTTTTCCGGGCTGGCTATCGCGCGGAGGAACCTTTTTCCGTGATCCTTTTTCCTCAGGAACCTTTTTCAGTGAATCATTTCAACGATCCTGATCAATCCCAAAACTCCAGTGCTTAGTAAAATTTTTTGCAAATTAAATTTTTCAAAATTTATTATTGTTCCAGAATTCCGAATTGAATGTTTTAAATTATATTTCAAGTTATGTAAGCTTGAAATCAAGCTTAAGTATGCTTGAAATCGTTTATTTTAAAGGCAAGGCTTTGGATCTTTAAAGCTTCATCTGCTTTAAATGACCCAAGGTGAGGAGCATGATATTAAAAAAAATCCTGACCATATTCTTTGAAAATTGCGAGTTTGTTAAAAGCAAAAACAAAAACTAAAATAATGGCACCATTGCAATAAACGATTTCACAGTCATTTGTATTGCAAGTTAATAAAAAACGATTTCAAAAATCAATTATAACCTTAATTTTAATCAGGTTTGTTACAAAACTTTTGTTTATATTAAGTTCCAATTTTCCTTGTTTACAGCATTTTGTTTTTGACCAGGTTTTCAAATTTATTTAGGCTCTGTAGTTCGTGATTTTTTTTCTTTTTATATTAAAATGTTGGTAATACTGTTATTACTAAAAATTGTTTTTTTATCAACTGATTTAATGTTTACCATTATAATAAAAGATTTAATGTGAACACGAGGCTACAAAGCTAAGAAAAAGTATGATAGTAGAAAAAGTACTAAATACTGTTAGGTTTTATAGTTGTAGGGCAAGTGCTAAGATCATTTTTATCTTATTAGAGATATTAAATCCTTTCTCAGTACATTATACAAAGCTAGGAGAGGAGATGGATTTGGTATAGTATATATTTATTTAAATTATTTTTTTGTAAGAAGGACGCACACTCACGAGAACAGGCCACTAGGCCCAGGAGGCAAGCCTCCACACTAAGCATCAGCACAGAGCTCGTAGTATTACCACCACCCCACCAAATATACGCAGCTCGTTCATATAGCCCCAGAGTCCCCGAAAGTCTTCACACATATATAAGAATCGCGCTACCCGCACCCAAAACAAAACCAACCCACGAAATCCAAAATATTATATATGATCTATAGCAGCGCAATAAAGAGAAAAAAAAAATAGAATGGGAGTGTTCTAGAAAGAGACAGAGCGAGAAGCACATCCAGATCAGCTACTAGTAACTATGAACAAAGATACCAAATATAACTAATTTTGGCAATCCTATGCAATATAACTCAAATACGAAAGAGAGCAGGAATCGAACCCATACCATCAAAAAATTACACAACACGCACCGACCCCACCAAACCTATACCAAGTACGCACCCGTCCCAATTCCACTATTGGACTCCCTAGAGACCACAACTATATCCGAAGACAAATAACAGCAGCACCACCACTACCCCAACCACAGACTACAACTACCACAAATCCTCAAATCCTACTATTCCTTATAAGACAATGATAGTTAATACCGTTTTATACAGTAAATAAAACTAAAAAAACTACCTAGTATTATATGTAATATTTTACAAATACTTTGAAATATTGATTAAATGTATTATATATATTAATAAAAGCTAATATATATAATATATTAAAAATATATTAAAAACTCAACACATTGCATATTGCACTTATACTGATTCCACCAAGAACAGAGCATCACTATCTAATTATTATTACATCCAAAAAAACAATGATTGACACTATTACGTAAAATTGTTAGTAGTATAAGCTTCAACGCTAAGAAGATAACACGTTAAAATTTGTATTGTTTTTACAAAGTATAATCTTTTATGGTTAGCTATAATGCAATCTATTACTTAAAAAAATAATTCTCAGTATAAACCTTTTAAAATAACAACATAGGATTCATCTTATATTTATCATACAAAATTTTTTAAAGCTGATTTTTACTCAATTTATATAACTCAGTATTAATATTAGTATTGTTTAAAACTTACCGGAGTTTCAAAGCCCTGTTTTTTTGCAAAAAAAAACAAACTAAAAAATAACTTTTAATATTAAAGCCATGGGTGGCCGAAATGTTAAAAAAGGGATTTTAATTACTTTTTGTAAAAAGCATAATGATTCAAAATATGCAAGAAAATAGCTAGGAAAACTTACATTTTCAAGAGTATTCTTGAAAGAAATAACTTTTGCATTAATAAATTCTGCAAAAATACATTCCTGTGGAAAATTTTTGCAAAAAAAAAACTTATTTTCTTTTTTTAACACTTTATGTGGCGTAATTTAGTTAAATATATCTGATAATATAAAAAATGCAAAACGGTATGTGTTTTTAGAAATCAAAAACTACAATGTATTTAGATTTATAATGTGTAATGCAATCAAATTAAATATACAATATTTTTTGCATTTAAATTTAAGAGTCGAACGTTTGTAGATCTAGGCTAATCTAATGACGGATTGTTAGCAAAACACGATTCAACAGAAAACACTATTTTTCCCAAGTCTAAGCGAAACCAAAATAAATATTAAGCTAAACCTTTCATGACGTTTTTATTAAATAGTGTGTTTTTCAATGAAATATCTTTAAAAACATACCTTTTCTGCCCATTTAAGTAATCTATGATTGATTATAAATCAGGTGTTGTGGGTATACATGACAAAATAAGACAGAAGTATATAAACAGATTTATTCTCGACGTTTTAACCCGATAAAACACAGATCTTCATCAAGAGTCTAAAAATATACAAATGAATGAAATGCACCCAAAATTACAAAATTTGAAATTCTAAAAAAATCATAATCAAAATTACAATAAAGGAAAAAAATATTTTATTATTACTTAATATGTAAAAACATTATTTATAACTTGAATTTTTCTAACAAAACTGTATAAATATCAGAAACTAATTTACATATTTCGGTTGCATGAATATTTTAAAAAATCAGGGTTACACTTATTAGCTTAAATAAAACACGCTTCTTTAAAACGAAGAGAAAAATAATTGTTATCACGCGCCAAAAACTTTACGCTAAAAACTAAAACTGTGCGCACTTTTTCTTGAATGTAAAGAGGGAAAAGACAGAGAGGAATCACTTAACACTACTATTTATTGCTCTTTGGTGCTTAGAAAAACGCTGTAAAAAGGTACGCGTAGTAAGACTAGGGATCGACCGGGACCCCGGCCGCGGCCCCGGCTTGCCCCGGCACTTTTTTTCCACCCCGGCCTCGGCAAACCCAATTCTCTCTACCCCGGCCCCGGTAATTTAGCTGTCAAATGATACGCGGCGAACCGGGGTAAGCACCCCTAAGAATGCAAATTTTAAAGCGCTTCTAAACATTTTTGACAATGAAATATGTACAAGATTTTATCTAGAGAGCTAATTTAATCGCTTTAATATTAGGATATTTATTGTTTATTATGCTATATTAAGATTTTCTAAAGCCTCTTTATTTTATTAAGATTCCTTATTTTATCCACGAATTCTTATTCTAAAAATTTAAAGATTTCTTAAGTATTAAAAGCCTTTTGTACTTTTTATTTACAAGATGAAGGTTTGACAAGAGATATCTATGGTTGTATGGTTGAATTATATCTGGCTGACCTCTGGTAAGTTTGTATAGGAGATGTTATTAAAATTGTGCGGTTATGAAGTTTTTTTAAAGAAAGAATAGGAACGCATATTTTTTTCAATTCCTGCCTTTTCAAAAAATATACAAAAACTAAGTCAACTTTAACCCTTTAAAAATTGTATTTTTGTTCCAAATTGTGAAATTTGATAAATAATAATTGTTAAAATATGGTATTTAATCTTTAATATAAAACCGTTTTTACTGAAAGTTTTAAATTATGCTAATGTTAAATAGTCGATTCAATACTGCAAATCATCGAGGTTAGCTGGATTTTATTTGCCTATAATCACAAGACGTATTTTACATATATTGGAGTTATTCTAATATCATTGCTTATATCAAAAATATGTAAAACAAGAGAATTTTCGGCCAGACAGTAAATTTTTTACCTAAATTTTACAAGAAATGTTGCACTTGTGACTTTTCACGTGCAATCTATTTTCTGTGCACTCAATAAAAATTTTCTCGTACAGCGATATTTCATACAATAAAACTCGTTTTTTCTGAGACTATTTTACAAAATCGCTTTGTACAAAAAATTAGCAGAAAATGATGATTAAATTCGATTTATTAAATTCGATCATGTGTAAGTTGAACGGTTTATTGTAAAAATGGACATATTTGCTTGGGTTATATATATTCTATAAGTTTATTGCTAAATCTACACTATAGTATTCACAAAATTTAAAAACACCTGCGGAGTAAGTCCACTTTTTTTTAATCCAATATTTGTATTCGCCCAAAAGACACGAAACGTGAATTTTTAAAACAAAAAGTTAGTATGAGCTGTTTATATTTAATTTAAAAAAGTTTTTGCATAATGGTGAATACGAATAATACTAACTTTTTTTTTAAATAAAATTTTGTTTGAAAATTGCACTTGTGCGAGTTTAATACTGAAAATCCGCCATTTTCTACTATTTTTTGGGCGCACCAATTGTTAACAGTGTTAACGTTTTGCAGTGCATATTGCAACTTTTCTTCTAGTTTTTCAAGTAAATGCGCTGCACGAAAAAAACAAGTATTGACTGCAAAAAAATCTCTGCGCAAGAAATCAGTGGTTTATGCACAGAAAGTCGCGTGCGTTTGAAATGTTGCATTATTTTGCATAATTTAATTCAAAACCCTAGTGTATAATCAAAAATTTTCTTGGGTTATAATATGTTTTTAATAGGCACCTTGCACTGGAACTCGGTTTATACATGAAGTATGCAATATACATAAGCGTCACCATAATGGATAATTACCGTATCTCCTACTTATCTTTCGTGGTATGCAAATCAACGGATCGAAAGCACGTGAAATTTTGATCGGTTGATCTGCATACTACAAAAGATAAGTAGGAGATACGGTAATTATCCATTATTGAGACGCTTATGTATATTGCATACTTCATGTATAAACCGAGTTCCAGTGCAAGGTGCCTATAAATATCGAGAAATTATAAAAAGTAGTGCAAAATTACGAAAATAATTACATTGACAAAATTTACATGACGTTGATTTTATAAGTTTTGGCTAAAATTAAAATATATATATATATATATATATAATTTGATTAAAATCATTAAAACAATCAACTTGAAACAGCAAGAAAGCGAGTAGTCGCATGTACTCGCAATATAATATTTTACTTTTTACAACTTAAAAAAGAGTGTTTTTTAATTTACAAAAAGTGACGATAAAACTTTAAAAATGCTCTTATATTTTAAAATAAAAAGGTGCGTTTTAACCCTTTTTATATGTTTAAACTGAAAATGTTGAATAGTGGTGTGTAAATGAAGTTTAAAAAAGGTGCTTTTTTAAAATAACAATTAGGACTAGTATTCTTAACTTTTACAGTTAAATTTCGCCAATAAGGTACCAACATATTTAATTTATAATATTTTAATATGAAGAGATTTTGTTATTGTGAAATAGTTTTATTAATTGTACCCAGTTTTGATTTTAATTTCTTTACCACGTTTTGCTTTACTGAAACATATTCCTTGTATAAATGTACTTTAACTCCTGCTATTTATAAAGCATTCTTTAAAAGTAACATAAATGGTTTGATCTATTTGTAAAGCATTTTTTAAAAGTAGCATAAATGGTGTGCGATTAAGTATAATATTTCTTTAAACAAGAATATACTGCTAATAATTATGTAAAAATGTACATATATTATTAAAAATAAAACAATAATTTAGGTTCAAAAAAGCGAAATAAAAATTTTGTACTGCTTAGAAAAAAAAAACTTTTGTTTAATAAAAAATAATTTTTTTACTCACAAAGGGCTTAAATTTCAAAATGTGACTATTAATTACCTAACCAAGTAATTAAAGGTAAAAAATGTGATTTTAATTTGAAAAAATGACCAAAATTACAAATTCTGCTAAATTTTTTGCCTTTCCCGGCCCTGGCCCCGGCCCCGACCCCGGCCAGGGAAAAATTTTTTACCCCGGACCTGGCCCCGGCCCCAGCTAATCTAAATTTCTCTACCCCGGCCCCGGTCCCGGCCCCGGCATCAGCAAAAATCCTACCCCGGTCAATCCCTAAGTAAGACCTATATAAAAAGCACTACAATTGTCACATGAAATTATACAACACTATTTTGGTCAAGACTTTTTGGACGTTCGCCAGTTTGATAGAACAAAAGTGACCGTAAAGAAACAAGAGGAGAAAAATAGGTTTGAAAACCTGCGTTATTTAGAATATTTTTTTAATTTATATGAAAAAGAGCCAAAAAACGGAAGAGAAATTAAAGGTAGTTTGTTTTTAGGTTTAGGCGGCAAATGACAAGTGGATTTAAATAAGTTAAATCAAAAAATCTTGACACATAATCTTTATGATAACCGTGTTTGTTTACAAAAATATCTATTAAAAAATTGAATTCATTTTTAAGACAGCCTAAATTAGTGTAGTACCGAAGCGTACGCAGTTTTAAAGTGTTAAGTGTTGATGAAATGTATTGGTTAGGAATAAACGAATATTTGGACATATAGCGACTTGAATGTGTAGATTTTGGGTGTACATCTATTTCAATCTTGTCCTCAAAACGTTCGATGAAACGAGAAATGGTAAAACATAATGAGATTTAGAAAAAGATTCTATTTCAAAAGTAAAGCGAATTTTTGTATCCGATAAAAACGTATGAAACTCACATAAAAACGCGCTTAACATAAAATTACAATCAAGGTATGGAATTGTCAAATTAAAAATCAAAAATACATCGTCAATACACCGGCGGTAAAACAATGGTTTTAAAGCTTTTGGGCACAGATTATTTAAGAAATTAGTTTCTAAAACATCTAAATATAAATCACTAATTGAAACAGAAACCGGACTGTTAATTGGAACACCATATTTTTGACAGTATAAAACATTTTTAAATTTTAAAAAGCTATTATTTAACACACATTTGAAAAAATCAGATATTGTAGAAATAGAAGCATCTTTAAAAAACTGCACATTTTCTTGCCAAACATTTTCTGTGTGAGCTAAAACTGAGGGCAAATAATTAACAATAAAACTGGTGTCAACATTATCAAAAACGCTTACAACGTCAATACTTACCATAAAACTATTCGGCCTAACAAAAACATATTTTAAATCAGATAAAAACCCTACAATTGATGAATTACGATATTCTAAATTTTGAACGGCAGGCTTCAAAACAGAATCTAAATTTTTAGAAATATTATAAAACATTGACCTGCACATGGGTGTAATAACTCTGATAGGATAACCTGGCTTATGAACTTTTATTAACCCGTATGGGTTCGGTAAGACAGATCTATCAAAACTAGATAATATATGCAAAATAATACTCGCTGATAAAAAAGAGGAATTTCGATTCAGCGTATTTTAATAATGCACACTTTTTAAACAAAAAAAACTTAATTTAATTAATAAAAAAGAAAAAAAACTGCGTTAAAATAGTATCATCCAGTGAATGACGAACCTTGTTACTTCTTAAAGATGCGGTGTCAAATTTTTTGTCTTCGATTTTAATATTTTTTGTGAAAACCTTACCCCTGCCCCCAATAAACCACAAAAATTTTTTCAACAAAATATTTCCATTGGTTCATGAGTTATGACCCCACACCCTTCTAAAAAAATGGCGTTTTCGACAATTCTGTACGTGAAAGATTGCATCAATAGGTATAAATATTTATGTTACAAATTATGCACTTAAAGATAGCTGCTACTTTCTACTTTAATACCTTAAAGAAAGCTGCTGCTTTCTATTTTGATATCTTGATCGTTAAGATTGGTGCAGTATTTGTCGAAATATTGCGTTTTCTGTACAAAAAACCCGCGATTTTTAAGTTAAAAGCACCAAACGGAAACGATGGCAGTGATTTTATGAAGTTTGCTCAACCTTTTTTCCTTCACTTCGTGTTTTTAGCAAAAAAATCGAGGGTTTTTTGTACGAGAAACGCAATAACTTGACGAAAACTGCATCAATTTTAATGTTAATCCAATTACTTGTAAAAACGAATCAAGTGCTTTCATAAGCTCAAGAGCTCAGAAGTGAATTTTGTCTTTAATGAGTGAAGCTCGGGAATATAATATTTGAGGGTAGGAATACAAACACTATTAAACAAATGACTTAAATTTATTAATTAAGACATAATCAGCAATGCGGAAAAATGCTTTGTTAATATGGACAAATAACGGGATCAAAAGTGTATAACTCAATTACAGTGATCAACTTCAAAAGTATAAAAGTAAAGTTTATTTACGAATTAATTTTTCTTAAGCTAAAGTTTATACTTTGTGCTCCAATAAATTTAAATTAAGCTTGCTTGTTTTGTCGCAGGGCGTTGCTTAAATCTTACACTTTAAATTTACTCATATTAATAATGTTTTAATGTGAATATAAACAATTTCTGTGTAATATAACGTTTGCTGAAGTGTAACATACAATTAAAATTAGCTTTTTGCAGAGCATCTAATTTTTTTATTTTTCGATGTTATTATTAATGTTTTGTTTTTTTGTTTTTTTTTTGAAAATCTATACAATCCGTGCTATTCACAAAATATTTAGACCTGGTCTAAAACGGACTGGGTCCACTTTTTACGCAGACGGGTCTCTGTAAAAAGCGGTCCCAGTCCATTACTTTGCAAATGCAATGCACACGTCCAAATCAGCTGTTTCGTTTGTCAGAGAATTGTTCACATTATTTTTAAATTTTAAAATTTAATGAATTAAAACTTAATAAATCTTGCAAATGATATTCTAATTTCAACGTAGAATTGTAATAATAAAGAAATATTCAGTTTTTGAATAGTTTTACGCAAATTTGATTAAATGTGCATAGTAAAAAAGCGGTGTATTTGCGATTAATAGTAGGATGATTAAAACGGACTGGGACCGCTTTCTACACAGACCGGTCTGCGTAAAAAGTGGACCCAGTCCGCTTTTGACCGGGTCCAAAAATTTTATGAATAGAACGGAATATTTCATACTGTACAATACCGGTGTTTGTGTCCGTGATAGCCAGTTGGCTACACAAATAGTTATTCACTTCTAGCTTAAGGTAACAACCGATTTGGATGATGCAAATTTACATACTAATTATAAAACGTTAACAATATGAGTCAATTTAAAGCGTAACAGTGAAAGATTCAAATGACATCTCATGGCAAAACAAAACAGCAGAATTTATTTTTATTGAAGCTCAAACACCCAGTTTTCAAATTCGTAAATATGCTTTATATTTCTAGTAAGAGCAGTAAACAAAACAACAAATAGCCCACAAAAATTTTTTCAAGCATAAATATCTTCTTAGGTGTTTGAGAAGCTTATGACCGCCAAAAAATGGCGTTTTTCTACAATTCTGTACATGAACAATAGCTTAAATGTGTATAACGGATTAAGTGTACAAATAAGTATTTCAACAAAAGCGGCTACTTTTTACTTTAATTTAATACTTCTTGATTGCTGAACATCGATGCAGTTTTCGTCAAAGTTATAGCGTTTCTCGTACCTAAAAACCTTCTATTTTTTTGCCAAAAACACAAAGTGGAGGAAAAGGGGGGGCAAAATTCATAAGAACTGCCGCCGTTCTATCAGTGCCGTTGTTTGTTGCTTTTAACCGAAAAATTGTGGGTTTTTTGGTACGGAAAATGCAAGATTTTGACAAACACTGGCACCAATCTTAACCATCTAGGTATCAAATTCAATTAGAAAGTAGCCGCTTTTTTTAAGTGCAGAATTTGTAACATAACTCATTATACCCAATAAACAATTATTCACTTACAAAATTGTCGAAAAATGCCATTTTTGGTAGGGGTCTGAAATCTTTATCATAGGAATAGATTCTGCTCAGACCGGAAATATTGCTAAGTGTTAGCTTAAGTTTAGCTTAGATTTTGCTTAGGATTAGCTTATATTTTGCTTTGGCTAAGCTTAGTCGCTGATTTCTTTTACGAGCAATACGTAACTGAACCAGTAACGTTACATATAA
>JASAMX010005521.1:0-10770 GCA_030248175.1 Microlaimidae sp. YZB2_3
AACTTTGAACTTAAAAATATTTAAAAATTAAAATAAAACGTGGATTGTAACGAAATTTACATTTTTTCAAATTGTTCACGTTTACAAGAACTTACACCCAATAATAAAAAATAATCCTGGATACTTGCATATGGCCAAAATACTGTTGGTGCCAGGCTAACAGAAAAGATTTCCGTGCAGCGTTTTCATAAGCCTAACCCTACGTTTTTTTTAAGCCTTTAAGCGAAATTTAAAAATTATTCTAAATTTTATTTAATAACTGGGCTGCAAAAGTTTCGCTTGATTTTCAGGTTTGTCCTAGGCTTAGGAAAACGTAGGCTTACGTTTAAGCTGCGGAGGTATTTCCTGTTACTTTTGTGAAATAATAAACATTTTAAAAAACATTTACAAAGAAAATCAATAATTTCGTGCAAATCTATAATATAAAAAACACTATTTATTCATTTTGTTTGCAAATAAAAAAATTAGGACAAATTTGCCAGCGTTCGCAGCGCAAAAAAGCGGAAAAAATTCCCTCAGGTTTTTTTCCGCGGAAATAATCTTCCAGTGGAAATAATGCGGAGGAAATACTGCTGCGGAAATGTTTTTCGCGGAAATTGTTGTTGCGGAAATATTTACCTAGAACCATCCGTTTAACTCGACAAATTTGCGTCGAGATTCAAAAAGCGGGGTTATTCTCGGGCTAATTCCGTGTTAGTTAATTTCGGTATTACCCCTAAATTCACTACGGTGTAATACAGCAAAAGCTCGGTGTTAGTTAATCCCAGACGAGGTTGTCCAGGATTATACCATAGTTAATCCGGGGTTTATACCGGATTAACCAACACCGAGTTACTCTGGGAATAACCCCGCTTTGTGAATCTTAGCCTTGGTGTGCAAAAGTTTTGTCTTTAAAATTCTTTCAACATTTTGTCTTCTTCATCTCGTTTTTGGGAAGCCCTTTTTTAAACTTCTCGTCTTCGGAAAACTCGTTTTTTGGGTGCGATTTTATAAACGTATTTTTTAAAAACTATTTTTTGCCCAAACAAGAAAATTTTGCTTGATTTTTACTAGTGATTAATGGGCGGAACTGCGGAACCTCCGGAACACCGGAACCGGAACCAGAACCGGAATTAAGATTTTTCTAAAATCCAGAACAAAAATCGGAACCGGAATTCCAAATTTTGCCCGGAACATATGAAACCCGGAACCGGAACTGCCTATCAAACTGCGAAACCCTTGGAACACCGAAACCGGAACCAGAACCGAAATTGAGATTTTTTAAAAATCCGGAACTGGAACCGGAATCGGAATTCCAAATTTTGCGCAAAACATCCGGAACCGCCAATCACTACTAATTTTATTTGTTTAAAGCTATCATTTCCAACCCTGGCGTCCATGCTAACTTTGTATGTATATATATATAACTCAGTAGCGTATATAGGGGGGCGGGGGGGGGGCGACCACCCCCCTTTTGGCCGTTTCCATACTTAGGTGGGGCGGTCCGCCCCCCCCCCTAGCTGGCGAAGCCAGCCATTTTTGTAAGGGTCCCTCCTTTACTTTTTTTATTTTCAGGTTATAAAAATTAGTGCATCTTAAATGTATTAAATTACACAATGTAAAAGTTTTATATTAATATTAATATTCAGACCTGTGCACTGCCCCCCCCGGGGTTAAACACGGGGGGGGGGCAATTCCAAAACGGGGGGGGGGCGCGGGGGGGGGGCAACTTTTTTGAAACGGGGGGGGGGGGGGGGCAATAGAACGGGGGGGGGCAAGCGGGGGGGAAAGAAAAAAAAAGAGACAAAAAGGAGAAAAAAAGAAGGAAAAAGGGAAAAAAGGGACAAAAAAAGCGGAAATAAGGTAAAAATAGGTCTAAAATGGCTTAAAATACATTGAAATAGGCTAAAAACTGCAAAAAATTCGCGATGATGGCGTCATCATAGGTCAAAAATGGCGTCATATTTTTAGGGTACTTTTTCATTTTTTGGCGGGGGGGGGGCAATAAAACGGGGGGGGGCAAATCCTCCAATAAAACGGGGGGGGGCATTTTCAGACCGTGCACAGGTCTGAATATTAATAGAATTAAGTAAAAACCTTATTTGGATATAGTACAAAATTTTAACATCATACTAATTTAAAGCTGTAACAAACAAATTGTTTAGGAATTATATTATAAAAACAAAAGTAAATCTATGCTTATATGATTGGCTGAAGACAATTCTTCAGCGGTTTTTAGGGTTTTTAGTGCTTATTTAAAAAAATTTTCGCCTCCGGCGGCTGGGGGGACACTCCCAGACCCCCCAGCCGACGCTTTGCGTCGGCTTGGTGCTCCTACCACAATAAAAAAGAAATTGATCAAGTTTTAGGTTATCGAAATTCATGTAAAGCTATTGCCATATGATTCGCTGGACACAATTTTTAAGCAGTTTTTAGTGCATATTTCTGAAAATTTTTGCCTGCGGCGGTTGGGTGGGGGGCACGCCCAAACCCCCCAGTCGACGCTTTGCGTCGGCTTGATGCCGCTATTTATGTAATAAACATTTTCTGTAAGAATTACGTTATAAAAACAAAATTAAAACTACAACTATAAGAATTGCTGGAGACAATTTTTAAACAAGTTTTAAGTGTATATTTAACAAATTTTCGCCTCCGGCGGCTGGGGGGACACCCCTAAGACCCCCCGGCCGACGCTTCGCGTCGACTTTGCGCCGCTACGCGGCGCAGTTACGGCGCTTCGCGCCGTAACATCCCCCCGCGACATTGGCAGACCGCCCCCTCTCGGCAAAATCCTATATACGCGCCTGATATGACTGTATATAAAATCTTACATATTAAAAAAACGTACATTTTTTAGACTAAATTTGAATAGTGTATTATAATGTTTTGTTGTTGTTATGTTTTTTGTATCTCTGTCTTTTTATAACTCTTAATAAATAATAAACGATTTAGTGTGGAAAAAAAGAAAATACGACAATATTTATTCATAATAATTTAATAAAAACGCAGGTTTAAAAACATTCTGTATAAATATCATTAATTAAAGCGTGGTAAAATAATTATACAAACTATACTGACTTTACTTTTTTTAATTAAATGTTAAAATATTCAATTCAAGTATTTTAGGACAAATTTTTGACCTAAAATACTTAAATTGAATTGAAATGTTTACTTGCCAAAAAAATTAAGTACAACTGTCAATAAAAAGTGAAACAAAATGAACATAGGTAAAAAAGGCAAGTGGGCAGGTAAAGGTTTTGAAAACACTGATTTACCACCCAAAAATTTTAAGTATTTATAAAACAATTCTTTTAATAAAGTATAACACAAAATTAATATATTTGGCAGAAACGTGAAATATCCGTATTTTGTAATGAAGACTTAAAATTATATAAACTTTTTGCTTCAACAACGTGTTTTGGCAGCAAATTCCAAACATTTATCACCCTTTCAGTAAAATAATTTTTTTCGACAATTTACAATTCTCACCTGTTTGGGCAATAATTTTAAATCATGACCTCGTCATTATAGTTACTATTTTCCAGAGTAAAAAAAATCATCTGGGTTTAAATCGACTTTATGGTACAAAATATTGTAAGTCATATATATATAAATCCAATTTTAGTCTCCTTAATTCTAATGATTCTAAATAGAAATAATTTAAACGACAATTATAACTGTTGTAAGGAATATTAAAACGAGTACAAACTATATGGGTAAAATATTTTTGAACTTTTTATAAGTAAATTATATCTTTCACCATGGAAGGATTCCAGACAGGAGAGTTTGACTCTAAAACGGGCCTAACGTATGTTTTAAAGGCTCTTATTATTAAAAAAAGATTTTTTGAGATAAAACATTTTAAAATTCTGCGCGTGAATATGCTTTTGCAGCTATCATTGAATAATGCGAAGAAAATTTTAAGGAGTCATTTACTACTATTCCTAAATCTTTAATTTCATTTACAGACTCAGTTTCAGTATCCCCACCCAAGATCATAGGATTTAGTTTTAATAGAAGTTTTCGCAACTGACAATGTCTTACATTTTTATGGGCAACGTTAAGTTGCCAATCAGCAGCCCATTTGGAAAAATTTTCAGGATTTTTTTTCATATCCTAATTGTCACTGTTTTCGCGAGCCTGAAAAAAATTACCGTCGTCAGCGAATAGCTTTATTTCGCAAGAACCTTCTGAACATTTTACTATGTACATTACGTTGATGTAAATAACAAATAAAATAGGCCCTAAGGCATACATGGGCACGGGGGGGGGTTGGGGGGGGGGTTAACCCCCCAAATTCTGAGAAGGGGGGTTTAACCCCTCCCACTCAGAAGTGGGGGGGGAGAAAAGGTTAACCCCCCCATTTTGGAAAAATGAAGAAAAAAAATGTCTTTAAAATGACCTCTAACTGCCTCCAAACTTAAGTTTTGAGGTCAAAATGAATGTTTTAAGCAATAAAAAGCTCAAAAATTCAATAAAAAGGGCTTTTTGATCTAAAATTAGCGTTTTTTACCTATTTTTCCTTCAAAATCGAAAAACGATATGGGTAAAATGCACTCCAGAAAAAAAACGATATGGGTATTTTGCGTTTCTCGGATTTTAACCCCCCCCCCTAATTTGGGGTTTAACCCCCCCTCCCCCCACTCCGTACCAACTTGCCCATGTATGCCCTAAGGCCGACCCCTGGGGCACACCAGAAATACATGAAACTGAGTCGGAATTTTCATTCCCTGCACACACACAACTTGCGTTCTGTCGGTTAGAAAACTTCTAATCCAATTCAAGTTTTCATAATAAATTCCGTAAGTATTAAGCTTTCGAAGTAATTTGGAATGACACACTGTGTCAAAAGCTTTAGCAAAATCAATGTAAACTGCGTCAATGCACATACCATTATTTATGTAATTTGTCATTTATTTAATACCGACAATAGTTGAGTACATGTTGATCTTCGAGACAAGAAACCAAACTGATCGTCTGTTATAATGTTATGCTTTCTATGATATATCAAAAGATCATCAACAACTATTCTTCCTGCAACTTTGCTCACGCAGCTAGTTAATGAAATTTTTTTATAATTTTTATGTGAGGACTTAAGTCCAATTTTATGTGTGGGTGAAATTATTGCTTTTTCCAAATTTTCGACAAGTTTCCTGTGTTCATATAGTACCCTCAAAAAGCATACCTAGAGGTATAACTAGGTTTTCAGCTATGGATTTTAAAAAGAACGCTAGAAAACCGTCAGGAGTTTTTGAAGTTATAGAAGGTAAATGTTTTAACGCTTTTAAAACTTTTGCGTGCGTAAAGTCTATTCTATGAAGTCCAACATGTTCAGGAACTTGTTTGGAAAATTTTGGTAATATATTATTATCTTTGACAAAAACAGATGCAAAAAATTTTCTAAACAAATAGACCTTTTCATTATCATCCACGGTATATTCGTTATTTTTATCGTTAAAAATGGGCGGAATATTTGATTTATTTTTAGTTTTGTTATTAACTTGTTTAAGCTCCCGGAATTAATTATGTTCTCTTCGAGATTAATGCAAAAGTCTTTTACGGCGGTGTCAAATTTTTTATAACAAGTGAGATATTTTTTTTATATTGAGTTTTCTTTTTAAAATTTTAAATAAAACTCGCTTTTTTTGTTCTCTTCTTTTTAGGTTTTATTTGCGCTTTGGTCACATAATTTGTAATACATTAATCTAAAACTTCAGAAAATTTTAAAACAAAATCTTCTATAACTAAAACACCGCGATCATCTTTGCACATATTATGTATTTTTACCCAATTAACTTTTGATAAGTAATGATTTATTACTAAACAATTTGCCTTTTTAAAATTACGATATTCAAAACTTTTAGAGATGTCTCCTATAGGAATACTTATTGAAAATTTTACAGAATTAAGATCACATGTTTTTGAGAAATATAAGGTGCCACCTCAATGTTTCTACAAATTGATAATTTTAAACACAAAATTATGTCCAAAATATTTTCCCCACGCGTTGGTTCAGTTACTAATTGCCGTAAGATATTTCTTAAGCACGAATCTAAGAATTCTTGAGATCAGGAATTACCACAATTTCGAGGTAAAATGACCAATTTATGCAACCAAAGTTAACATCACCGACAGAGATCACAGGTATATTTATGAATTGTATGTGATCTATTAAGGCAAACTGTAAATTCCACCGACACCGACACCGACACCGACCGTAATCTACCGTAATTTTTAGTATTATGCAAATTTTAACCTAAGCCTAAGCCTAAGCCTAACCTGCACATCAATATATAATTTGCGTAAATTTGAGGCGGTGTCGGTGTCGGTGTCGGTGGAATTTACAGTTTGCCTCTATTAACGAGCTCAATATTTTAGTCCTCTCAAAATCTACTGTGTCAGACGGTGGCTGGATTGTATATCGTCGTTACTACGGCAAAATGAGCCACAGTCACTATAAAATACACGTGACTGCGACTCATTTTGTAGTAAATTATGTCCTGTTTTAAATTTAAAATGAGTCACAGACGCACATATTTTTTACGAATCGTGGCTCATTTTGCCGTAGTGACGACGAATGGAAGGAAGTTGACTTTTTTTGAAAAATAAATGTCAAAACAAATTTGTTCTATATTAAAAAATTTGTTTGGTAAAATTACACGGTTACATTTTAGATATTTTTTTACAAAAATAGCCACTCCCCCGCCAGAACGGTTTTCACGATTAAAACGAAAAACGGAATAAAATTTATTTGAAAGTAGTAAGGAATCGGGAATTTGATTTTTTAACCATAAAATTTCATTTTTTAAAAATAGGTCTAAAAATGCATTAAAACATAATTGGACCAACTTATAACACAATACAAGAAAGCTTATCTTTATTGTATTCGTAAATAACAAAATTACTAACAAGCACGATAATGACATAATGAGGGTTCTCTAAATCCTGACATGCGAATAAATTTTAATACACAGTGACACATTCTTAGTCTTACTAATAAATAGTTGTGGTACTTCAGTAGCCTTTAATTTACAGTCTTCGACCATTATGTTCTATCAATTCGCCGTTACAACCATACATGGGCAAGTTGGTCCGGCGTGGGGGGTTAAACCACAAATTAGGAGGGGGTTAAAATCCGAGAAACGCAAAATACTCATATCGTTTTTTTTTCTGGAGTGCATTTTACCCATATCGTTTTTCGATTTTGAAGGAAAAATAGGTAAAAAAACGCTAATTTTAGATCAAAAAGCCCTTTTTATTGCATTTTTAAGCTTTTTATTGCTTAAAATATTCATTTTGACCTCAAAACTTAAGTTTGGAGGCAGTACGAAGTCATTTTAAAGACGTGTTTTTTCTTCATTTTTCCAAAATTGGGGGGGAACATTTTCTCCCCCCCCCCACTTCTGAGTGGAGGGAAAGTGGGGTGTTAAACCCCCCTTCTCAAAATTTAGGGGGGATTTAACCTCCCCCCAAACCCCTCTGTGCCCATGTATGGTTACAACAACACAAAGAATCTCAGTTATTATAAAATTAAAGTAACTTTTACTCATAACGTTGGTATTATTTGGGTATTTAAAGATAAAAAAAAGTCACAGTTACATGTGTTTTATTACGATTCCAACTTATTGTGTTAAAGTAACGACGAATTAGCCCTCCTGAGTTCAGCTTCCTGTTTCGAAAGTTCTCGCGCCGTATTTTTTTTTATTTTGAACTTGAAAACTGCCGCAACAGAAACGCTTTTTAAATGGATATAAAAATACAAAAAATTTCAAATTTATAACATCACTGAATATTTTCACGATAGTCAAAACCCTTCCATTTAAAGGTGCGGTGCGAAGTCAAACTTTTTTTCTTTGATTTTGATAATTTTTTGTGAAAACCTTACCCCTGCCCCCAATAGCCCACAAAATTTTTTTCAACGAAATATCTGCTGTGGTTCAAGAGTTATGATCCCCCAAAAATGGCATTTTTTAACAATTTGTACGTGACAAATTGCTCAATGGGTATTACGGTTTACGTTACAAATTATGCACTCAAAGAAATCGGCTATTTTCTATTCTAATTTGATACCTTGATCGTTAAAATTGGTGCAGTGCTTGTCAAGGTATTGTGTTTTCCGTACAAAAAACCCGCGATTTTTTCGTTAAAAACACCAAACGACAGCAATGATTTTGTGAAGTTTGCCCAACCTTTCTTTTCTTCACTTCCTGTTTTTAGCGAAAAAATCGAGTGTTTTTGTACGAGAAACGCAATATCTCGACAAATACTGCACCAATCTTAACGATCAAGGTATCAAATTAAAGTAGAAAGTAGCTGCTTTCTTTGAGTGCATAATTTGTAACAAAAATTGTTATACTCATTGAGCAATCTTTCACGTACCGAATTGTCGAAAACGCCATTTTTGGGGGGTCATTACTCCTGAACCACTGGAGATATTTATTTTAAAAAATTTTTGTGAGCTATTGGGTCTGGGGTAAGGTTTTCACAAAAAATTATGAAAATTGAAGACAAAAAGTTTGACTCCGCACCGCACCTTTAAAAGAAAATTTTTCAGTGTTAAATACCTTCACAAAGTTATGACCTTATTCACGATTTTACCAAGTCATTGCGGTGTTCACGGGGCCATGCGAAACTCAACACATGGACGGTTAAAAAATAAATGAATTAAAAAAAATTAAAAAAGGGAATTTAGAAAAAAATTCTTTAAATAAATTTAAAACAAATACTGCAAAACAAGTTTGTAATTAATGTTTTGCTTATAAAACCAGTCATAACTCACGAACTTATTAAGCAATTGTAAAAATTAAACTATCATTTTACTCGTCAAATACTTTAAAATTTAATGGTGTATTTAGTTTTAACTATTTTGAAATTTTTTATTTGATTAATAAGTTAAAACTCTCTAATAATTTACACAATAGTTCATCAAAAATTATTTTGATATTATTGTTTTTTAAAGAATATTACGAATAAAATGATACTTGAACCTTAAAAATTAATTGATTATTTAAAGAGTTATGACTATTTGTATATAGCGCTAATGTTAAAGTCGACCAAATAATAACCGCATTTTTTATTGTTAAAATTATATTACTAATATAATAATAAATTTAACACTTAAATTTTGACTTTTGCTATTTTATATAATCTCAGAGCAAGATTTTTTTGTTTTAGCTGATGAAATTTGTGGTTTAGTGCTGAAGTTGCTTAGAGTTAACTTTAAAATATATAAATAAAACTCAGCACTCAAAGTCAAAATTTGACACTTCTTACAAAAAAATTACTCTTCAAATTGTCTAAAAAATCCAGAGTTGAAACTTAACTGCCAATTAACCAAAAAAACTTTAAATGTACAAACTGAAATAAAAGAATCCTGTTGTTTTTCGTTGACTTTAACTTTAGCACTATATAAAATTAATCATAACTCTAGAAATCATAAATTAAATTTTACAATTTAACTATCATTTTATTTGTTATATTCGTTAGAGAACAATAATATCAAAATAATTTTTGATGAACTATTGTGTGAATTATTAGAAAGTTTTAACTTATTAATCAAATCAAAAATTTCGAAATAGTTAAAACTAAATACACCATTAGATTTTAAAGTATTTGACGAGTAAAATGATAGTTTAATTTTTACAATTGCTTAATAAGTTCGTGAGTTATGACTGGTTTTATAAGCAAAACATTAATTACAAACTTGTTTTGCAGTATTTGTTTTCAATTTATTTAAAATTTTTTTTTAATTCCCGTTTTTTAATTTTTTTAAATTTATTTATTTTTTAACCGTCCATGTGTTAAGTTTCACATGGCCCCGTGAAAACCGCAATGACTTGGTAAAATCGTGAATAAAAGAAATTTTGAAGAAAAGGAGTCGAGATTTTAAACTAATAAATATTTGAAATATTTTAAACCATAAAAGGTACTAGTCGCTCGCTGTTTTTCAATTTTCCCTCTACATATGATTGGCGCTAATAGTTATTGTACTCTCTTCCTAATACTAAAAAACCCTTATTCCGAACTAGTCTACAATTCCAATAACGAACACGTAAGGATTTTAAGAACCCTCAAAATGTCATAGTATTTATGATCACGTCATATATGTTTTGATTTGTGGAAATGGTTGTGGGAGGAGCTGTTAGAATTACTTTTAGCCAATTAGCGCTTGGGAAAAAATTGGATCTCCAATGGATGAAAGATCTTTATTTTTTTCCAAGCCCTAATTGGCTAAATATGATTCTATTCACGATTTTACCAAGTCATTGCGGTGTTCACGGGGCCATGCGAAACTCAACACATGGACGATTAAAAAAATAAATAAATTTAAAAAATTAAAAAACGGGAATTAAAAAAAAAAATTTTAAAAATAAATTGAAAACAAATACTGCAAAACAAGTTTGTAATTAATGTTTTGCTTATAAAACCAGTCATAACTCACGAACTTATTAAGCAATTGTAAAAATTAAACTATCATTTTACTCGCCAAATATTTTAAAATCTAATGGTGTATTTAGTTTTAACTATTTCGAAAATTTTGATTTGATTAATAAGTTAAAACTTTCTTATTAGTCACACAATAGTTCATCAAAAATTATTTTGATATTATTGTTCTCTTAGTCACACAATAGTTCATCAAAAATTATTTTGATATTATTGTTCTCTAACGAATATAACAAATAAAATGATAGTTAAATTGTAAAGTTTAATTGATGATTTCTCAAGTTCCGATTAATTTATATAGTGCTAAAGTTAAAGTAGAGAAAACCAGGATTCTTTTATTTCAGTTTG
>JASAMX010005523.1:0-25392 GCA_030248175.1 Microlaimidae sp. YZB2_3
TTTTACTGGCTTAATGTTAATCTTTGCGGTAATCGTCAACAGCCGCGGAGTTTAACACACTTCAGCACTGACGTGGTATCCTTTGCAGACATGCAGCGGTTTTTGCAGAAATCCTAAAGGATTAAGCCAAAATCTAAACCAAAAAAGTTTATTCAATTCAGCTTACGAAATTCTTATGTAAGTTATTTCTGGATTTTTGGATGGTCGTTTTATCAAACCATTTCTTAAAATGCGCAGTTAGTTAAACGCATTACAAAGTGATTTTAAAGAAAATATTAAAGCATGAAAATTAACAATTTTAAGCCTTAAATAGAAGATATTTTAAGGTTATATAGTGCTTCGTTCTAAATTTAGTTTAAACACAAAGAAAAAATTAAGAAAATCACAAAAAAATCACTTTTTGTATGAAAATATTGATAATGCAGAATAACAAAAATAAAAAAAACGTTTGCAAAAACACTTTATTCAACATTCATCCAGTTATTTTCTTTTTTTCCTTTGTGTTTTAAAATAAGCCAATTTTCTAACACCCCAATTGATTGGTAGCAAAAATTAAGGCCTAGCGAAAATTAAGTCAGATACCCAAACAAAGTTACGCAATGGTGAAAAAAATATATTAAGTTTTACATTAATAATTTGGTGCAAATAAGCTTTTTTTATGAAACGATCTCTAATATAGCGCAGTTCTTATGGACGGATATTATTATGGTGTACGGAAACCATATTTCCTAACAGCAAAAAATTAAAATTCATACGAAGGTTGTATATAAAGAAACTAAATGTTTTTTATACGAAGTTCGTTGTTTTTTTAAGAAAATTTTGGTTTCTAAATAGTAATACCGGAATTACAGCGAACAAAACATAAAAAATCTAAAACCGCTAGTAAACAATATTTTTTTTAAAATTGCAGCATTCATTTAATATTGTTCGAATTGAAAACGAAAATTAAATTAATTTTAGAATTTAAACTCAAATTTAAACCAGAAATTCATTGTAAGAAAGCAAATTGTCCCCAAGAAAAGTAAGCTTTATAGAAATTACACTTATAAAAAAAACTTCCGAACTAGAAATGAAGAACAATAAAATACAAACGCGAGAAAATGAGTTGTACAGGAAGCGAAATGTCCATAGGGAGCGAATTTTCCAGGGAGCGAATTGTCCAAGAACCGAATTGTCCCGGGAGCGAATTGTTTCAGAAGCGACTTGTAGGGAGCGAATCGTCCCCAATTCACTGGAACCTTACTCGTGCTTTCACCAGGTACACAATGTCAACACTTTTAAAGAGAAAAATATAAAATTTAATAAATTACCAGAGAAACATAATATGTTTCACCATAAAACATATGCACAAGTACAGCCATAAATTCAAAAGTCAACTCTAACATTCCAGGCAATTTTTCTAGATTCAACATTTGATTCGGAGAACACCTCTAACAAGAGAAAAAAAAACTTGCCTCGTATGAGGGTACATAGGTATCAGTGTAAACTGTACAGCCATCGGGCAAAATCCACATTGGCTTACTAACAAAAGGGGGAATGTGGTATCAATTATAAAGTCCTGCTAATTCTGGCTACTCTCTTACAGTAATCATAAGACATTTATAAAACAAATAATTCGAGCTAGGTTTATTGTATTTGTGATCGTCGCCCTATGGGTTTCGTTAAATATGTTGCATATGAAGCAAAGACTATTAGAATTAAGTTAGTTTTTTTTTCAGCATGTTAAGAGTTAAAAATTTGTGACAATTTTTTAAATATATTATGTGTTATCAAAAACGCTTCAAAATAACACCTACATTAAAACACTTTTTTATTTTAAGAAATGGTTTGATAAAACGACCAACAGGAAAGTTAGGAATCAACTTACATAAGAATTTAGTAAGCTGAATTGAATAAACTTTTTTGGCTTAGATTTTGGCTTAATCCTTTGGGATTTTTTTATCCAAAAATTGCTGCATATCCGCAGAAGGGATTCCGCGTCAGTGCTGAAGTGTGTTAAACTCCGCGGCTGTTGACGATTACCGCAAAGATTAACATTAAGCCGCGGTGAAGCGTATTCTCTTCTGAAGGGTTAACCCTTTGGGATTTAAAAAACCGCTGCAAATCCGCAGAAGGGATTCCGCGTCAGTGCTGCTCAGTGTTAAACTTCCCGTCTCGACTGCGAAAGGGCCGGCGTTTAATACTAAGCAGCACTGAGGCGGAATCCCTTCTGCGGATTTGCAGCGGAAAGAATCCCAAAAGGTTAAACCAGCTGTTTAGACATTAGGTTCATCTGGAATGTCTTAAACATTTTTTAATTTCTATAAATTGTTAAAAATCCAACTTTTCAACAAATTAACTGAAGAAAATTAAAACATACCAGCAAAATCCATTAAGAGCACTACGAAAAGCAGCAACATTTCAAAACGGCCTAATTTACGAAAAATTAAAACAAAAAATTGCATAAAAACCTGTGAAAAACTAAAATAACCTAAAAACCAAGGCCAGACTAAAAAAAATGATTGGCGGCGAAAAAAAAGCCGTGAAAATTCCCAACATAACACAGATTTATAACAACATTCCATGTGCATTGTTTTTGTGTAAAGAAATTTACATACATGACTGAATGGGTCGTTCAATTCCATCTCCATGACGTTATTTTTTTGCCGCCCTACCCTTTAAAAATTGATCTTCATTCATACTACCGACCTTTAGGCTGTTAATTTTATCGAAAAGTGTGTAGGGTAGCCAACTTAATTTCGTTTCGTTAATTAAGTTTTTCTGGCTCTTATAATCGAGTCGAGATTCGGTCTAAAACTCAAACGAAAGCTATTTTTGTTATTCCAGTCTCCAGTGCAAAATTAAAAAAAATTGTTACACTTGAAAATCAGTGGAGGTTTAAACTCTTTTTTATGGTGGTCGAGATTAAGGCGCGTGCCATTAACTTCGGCGACCGAGAAAACACTGGCTATAACTATTGCTAAAACGAACAATAAAATTTTTGCAAACCGTTTGCAAACCGTTTTTTATAGTTATTAGTAGAACTTTAAATAATTATGTCAAAACCTTAAAAAACATAAATTTTACTAACTTGTGTTTTTTTTTAAGATTTTTTTGGTGTGAAAAATATTTCAACATAAAATGGCTTTTGTTACAGCCACCCAACTTTAAAGAAAGCCTGGTAAAAATTTTATTCCACTCTATTGAGTTTTTTAAAAAATATTCTTAACCTAAAAACAACTAAAAACAAAATCCGTTTTAATTTCGGCCACCTTTTAAAGGTTTTAAAAACAAAAGCCAAAAACCAAAAAAAAAATTACATAAACCAAAATTACCAACTTTAAGGATAAACAAAACGTTACAAAAATTAAGGAGGGGTATAACTCTACTCAACCATCATTTTCCTATCTCTAACTAGCCTTGAAAAATGCTCTCAGGAAAAAAGGGCGATTTTTACCCGGGCGTATGTTTAGACAAAAAAAAGATGTGGACTAAAGCAATGTTTCCGGGTGAAAGTAACGAATGAAGATCGATCTTTACCAAGGGTAGGGCGGCAAGAAAAAAATAACGCGCAATCCAAGATAAATTAAAAAATCCATTAAGCTCATGTATGTAGAAATTCTTAACACAAAAATTCAATGCACATGTCAATGTGTGTTATAAATCTTTTTTCGAAGAATGATTGGGAATTCTTCGACCACGCTTACAATTTTCGCCGCCAATTAGAATTTATCTTTAGTCTGAGCCATGGTTTTTACATTATGTTCATTTTCACAGGTTTTTATGCAATTTTTTGTTTTACTATTTCGTAAATTAGGCCGTTTTTAAATGTTGCTGCTTTTGTAGTGCTCTTAATGGATTTTGCTGGTATGTAATAATCTACTAGAGCCCATCATATGTTGAAAAGTTGGATTTTTAACAATTTTGAAATGAAAAAACGTTTAAGGCATTCCAGATGAACCTAATGTTTAAACAGCCGTTTTGAAAATGATTTGAGATATTTTTTGCTTCAATCCAGCAGAAGGATCTCCGCCTCAGTGCTGCTTAGTGTTAAACGCCGGCCCTTTCGCAGTCGAGACGGGAAGTTTAACACTGAGCAGCACTAACGCGGAATCCCTTTTGCATATTGCAACGGTTTTTAAAATCCCGAAAGGGTTAACATTTCGGAGGGAGTCGCTTCACCGCGGCTTAATGTAAATCTTTGCTGGTAATCGTCAGGGACGGCACTGCTGGCGCGCTTGAGTTTAACACAGTTTTTTAATGTTTCAATTACACAAAATCCCTAATTTAAAAGTTTGCAGATATGCAGCGGTTTTTGGATAATTAATTTTTAAATTCCCAATAGGATTAAC
Source organism: Microlaimidae sp. YZB2_3 (assembly GCA_030248175.1). Taxonomy (NCBI): domain Eukaryota; kingdom Metazoa; phylum Nematoda; class Chromadorea; order Desmodorida; family Microlaimidae; species Microlaimidae sp. YZB2_3. The sequence continues at coordinate 4,332 of JASAMX010005523.1, forward strand.
AAGCGAAAATCTAAGCCAAAAACCTATGTCAGTTTATAAAATTCAGCTTACAAATTCTTATGCAAGTTGATTCCTAATCTTCCTATTGGTCTTTTACTAATTCGAAATCATTTCTTAAGATAAAAAACTATTTTAATGTAGGTGATTTCAAACTATTGTGAGGCGTTTAAATTGAAAAAACAAAAATTTATTTAAAAAATTGTCACAAATTTATAACTATAACATGCACTGAAAAAAAAGTAACATAAAACTAATACCATCTTTGCTTCATATGCAACATATTTTATGAAAGTATGACGGCGACGATCACAAATCCAATAAGACCTAGCTATGAAAAATAAGATTGTTTTCAAATGTTTATTTATTACTTTAATTAGCAGTACCCTCCTCGTACAGTAAAAGACAGACTAGCCAGAATAGCCAGAATGGCCGAACTAAGTATGCCAGTATTAGCAGGACTTTATAATTTGCATTTCGTTTGGCCAGCTGCTCACTAAATAAAATTTCTACCATATGATAATGATTTGTTTATACATTGATCTAATCACACAGCACTGTTGCATTTTTTCTTAGTTTGCTGAAATGTCAATTGGAAAAATCATACTCACAGCAATCTTTGACAAGCGCGAAATCGCCACTTTTTCAATTAGAAGGTTATATTTGTATGTGTAAGAAACAACTATAAATTTAAAAAAGTGGCGATTTCGCGCTTGTCAAAGATTGCTGTGAGTATGATTTTTCCAATTGACATTTCATCAAACTAAGAAAAAATGCAACAGTGCTGTGTGATTAGATCAATGTATAAACAAATCATTATCATATGGTAGAAATTTTTATTTAGTGAGCAGCTTTTTTATTTAGTGAGCAATTTTTATTTAGTGAGCAACGCCAAACGAAATGCAAATTTCCTATAGACTATATAGTTCGGAATAAGCGTCTTTTACTGTACGAGGGAGGGTACAAAAAGAAAAAAATAAAATTTGAAAAAATCTTAGTTTTCTTAGTTTCTTAAGTTTAAACCTATACTTCATAAAAATTGCTACACGATGGTATGTTTCACTACGTTGAAGTGCTGTAATATATCAGTTTGTGCTAAATAAATTTTTGTTTTTTAATTAAACGTCACAATAGTTTGAAATCACCACTAAAATAGTATTTTTCTAAACAGTGATTTCGAATTAGTAAAAATAAAGATGAAATTTGTGCTTTTAGACTAATTTTAAACCTACATAGGTTTTTTTAATGTTTTGCTTGTAAAACTATTTAAAATTTAAAAATTAATTTTAAAAAGTCCATTCCAAACTTTTAAATTAAGCATTTTCTGTAATTGAAACATTAAAAAACTGGAAATCAAGCGCGCCAGCAGTGCCGTCCCTACGAAGCAGCAAAAAAACTAAAAATCCCCAAAAACTGCTTTTACTTTTGCAATATTTAAAAAGTATTTAAGAAATTTTAAAGAGAAGGGGTCGAGATTTTGAACCAATAAATATCTGAAATATTTTAAACCGTAAAATGTACTAATCGCCCGCTGTTTCTCAATTTTCCTTCTACATATGATGGGCGCTAGTAGTTATTGTACCCTCTTCCTAACACTAAAAAACCCTTATTCCGAACTAGTCTATAATCCACATAATGTCCATCTCAGACTAAAGATAAATTCTAATAGGGTGAAATTGTAAGGGTGGTCGAGTAACCACTCGTTCTTCGAAAAAATATCACGCACAGTGGAACACGTGATGCAATTAAATAATTATTGGTTACATTACTACTACTGAGACTTAATTTTTTTAATTTTCTTGGATTGCGCGTTATTGTTTACTTCTTCTTGGTGGAGAACGGTCCGCCGTTAATTTCAGCCTGGAAGACATTGGCTTTAGTCCACATCTTTTTTGTCTAAACATACGCCCGGGGAAAAATCGCCCTTTTTTCCTGCTCTATTCTTAGAGCATTTTTCAAGGCTAGTCAGAGATAGGAAAATGATGGTTGAGTAGAGTTATACCCCTCCTTAATTTTTGTAACGTTTTGTTTATCCTTAAAGTTGGTAATTTTGGTTTATGTAATTTTTTTTTTTGGTTTTTGGCTTTTGTTTTTGTTTTTAAAACCTTTAAAAGGTGGCCGAAATTAAAACGGATTTTGTTTTTAGTTGTTTTTAGGTTAAGAATATTTTTAAAAAAACTCAATAGAGTGGAATAAAATTTTTACCAGGCTTTCTTTAAAGTTGGGTGGCTGTAACAAAAGCCATTTTATGTTGAAATATTTTTCACACCAAAAAAATCTTAAAAAAAACACAAGTTAGTAAAATTTATGTTTTTTAAGGTTTTGACATAATTATTTAAAGTTCTACTAATAACTATAAAAGTTTGCAAACGGTTTGCAAAAATTTTATTGTTCGTTTTAGCAATAGTTATAGCCAGTGTTTTCTCGGTCGCCGAAGTTAATGGCACGCGCCTTAATCTCGACCACCATAAAAAAGAGTTTAAACCTCCACTGATTTTCAAGTGTAACAATTTTTTTTAATTTTGCACTGGAGACTGGAATAACAAAAATAGCTTTCGTTTGAGTTTTAGACCGAATCTCGACTCGATTATAAGAGCCAGAAAAACTTGTCAAAAAAAAAAAGGTGGCCGAAATTAAGTTGGCTACCCTACACACTTTTCGATAAAATTAACAGCCTAAAGGTCGGTAGTATGAATGAAGATCAATTTTTAAAGGGTAGGGCGGCAAAAAAAATAACGGCATGGAGATGGAATTGAACGATCCATTCAGTCATGTATGTAAATTTCTTTACACAAAAACAATGCACATGGAATGTTGTTATAAATCTGTGTTATGTTGGGAATTTTCACGGCTTTTTTTTCGCCGCCAATCATTTTTTTTAGTCTGGCCTTGGTTTTTAGGTTATTTTAGTTTTTCACAGGTTTTTATGCAATTTTTTGTTTTAATTTTTCGTAAATTAGGCCGTTTTGAAATGTTGCTGCTTTTCGTAGTGCTCTTAATGGATTTTGCTGGTATGTTTTAATTTTCTTCAGTTAATTTGTTGAAAAGTTGGATTTTTAACAATTTATAGAAATTAAAAAACGTTTAAGACATTCCAGATGAACCTAATGTCTAAACAGCTGGTTTAACCTTTTGGGATTCTTTCCGCTGCAAATCCGCAGAAGGGATTCCGCCTCAGTGCTGCTTAGTGTTAAACGCCGGCCCTTTCGCAGTCGAGACGGGAAGTTTAACACTGAGCAGCACTGACGCGGAATCCCTTCTGCGGATTTGCAGCGGTTTTTAAAATCCCAAAGGGTTAACCCTTCAGAAGAGAATACGCTTCACCGCGGCTTAATGTTAATCTTTGCGGTAATCGTCAACAGCCGCGGAGTTTAACACACTTCAGCACTGACGCGGAATCCCTTCTGCAGATATGCAGCGGTTTTTGGATAAAAAAATCCCAAAGGATTAAGCCAAAATCTAAGCCAAAAAAGTTTATTCAATTCAGCTTACTAAATTCTTATGTAAGTTGATTCCTAATTTTCCTGTTGGTCGTTTTATCAAACCATTTCTTAAAATAAAAAAGTGTTTTAATGTAGGTGTTATTTTGAAGCGTTTTTGATAACACATAATATATTTAAAAAATTGTCACAAATTTTTAACTCTTAACATGCTGAAAAAAAACTAACTTAATTCTAATAGTCTTTGCTTCATATGCAACATATTTAACGAAACTCATAGGGCGACGATCACAAATACAATAAACCTAGCTCGAATTATTTGTTTTATAAATGTCTTTTGATTACTGTAATTAGCAGTATTAGCCAGAATAGCCAGAGTAGCCAGAATAGCCAGAATAGCCAGAGCCAGAGTAGCCAGAATTAGCAGGACTTTATAATTGATACCCCATTCCCCCTTTTGTTAGTGAGCCAATGTGGATTTTGCCCGATGGCTGTACAGTTTACACTGATACCTATGTACCCTCATACGAGGCAAGTTTTTTTTCTCTTGTTAGAGGTGTTCTCCGAATCAAATGTTGAATCTAGAAAAATTGCCTGGAATGTTAGAGTTGACTTTTGAATTTATGGCTGTACTTGTGCATATGTTTTATGGTGAAACATATTATGTTTCTCTGGTAATTTATTAAATTTTAAAATTTCCTTTTTAAAAGTGTTGACATTGTGTACCTGGTGAAAACACGAGTAAGGTTCCAGTGAATTGGGGACAATTCGCTCCCTACAAAGTCGCTTCCGAAACAATTCGCTCCCGGGACAATTCGGTTCTTGGACAATTCGCTCCCTGGACAATTCGCTCCCTGCCCAATTCGCTTCCAGGATTCTTTATAAACGCATTTTTAGGAAAGAGTTCCATTGCGGACAATTCGCTCCCTGGAAAATTCGCTCCCTATGGACATTTCGCTTCCTGTACAACTCATTTTCTCGCGTTTGTATTTTATTGTTCTTCATTTCTAGTTCGGAAGGTTTTTTTATAAGTGTAATTTCTATAAAGCTTACTTTTCTTGGGGACAATTTGCTTTCTTACAATGAATTTCTGGTTTAAATTTGAGTTTGAATTCTAAATTTAATTTAAAATAAATGAATGCTGCCATTTTAAAAAAAATATTGTTTACTAGCGGTTTAAATTTTTTATGTTTTGTTCGCTGTAATTCCGGTATTACTATTTAGAAACCAAAATTTTCTTAAAAAAACAACGAACTTCGTATAAAAAACATTTAGTTTCTTTATATACAACCTTCGTATGAATTTTAATTTTTTGCTGTTAGGAAATATAAAAACTCTACATCAACAACATATGGTTTCCGTACACCATAATAATATCCGTCCATAAGAACTGCGCTATATTAGAGATCGTTTCATAAAAAAAGCTTATTTGCACCAAATTATTAATGTAAAACTTAATATATTTTTTTCACCATTGCGTAACTTTGTTTGGGTATCTGACTTAATTTCGGCCAGGCCTTAATTTTGGCCACCAATTTGGGGTGTTAGAAAATTGGCTTATTTTTAAAACACAAAGGAAAAATAAAATAACTGGATGAATGTTGAATAAAGTGTTTTTGCAAACGTTTTTTTATTTTTGTTAATCTGCATTATCAATATTTTCATACAAAAAGTGATTTTTTTGTGATTTTCTTAATTTTTTCTTTGTGTTTAAACTAAATTTGAAACGAAGCACTATATAACTTTAAAATATCTTCTATTTAAGGCTTAAAATTGTTAATTTTCAAGCTTTAATATTTTCTTTAAAATCACTTTGCAATGCGTTTAACTAACGGCGCATTTTAAGATTCCGGTAATTTCGGCCACCTTAAAATTTAGGTGAAAGAATCTGCCTTTTTTTGCTGTTTTCAAATATCATCGTACTACCAAATTTATAAGGAATTTTTTTGCTCGTTTCACTTTTTTGACGTTTTTTTTTGGCTAAACAAAAATTCAACAAAAAATGCAGGTTATTAAAACTTGTTTTTTTAAGGTTTTGACATAATTATATAAAGTCTCGCTTATAACTATTAAAGTTTGCAAACGGGAAAAAATTAAGTTATATGTATCAAGAACAATACCTAAGGATGAATTTGCAACCTTTAAAAAATTTTATTGTTAGTTTTGGCAATAGTTATAGCCAGTTTTTTAGTTATAGCCAGTTTTTTTCTTGGTGGTCGAAGTTAATGGCTCGCGCCTTAATTTCAGCCACTATAAAAAACTTTAAACCTCCACTGATCTTTAAGTGTAACATAAATTTTAAAATTTATAGTACTGGAATAATAAAAATAGCTATCGTTTGATTTTTAGACCAAATTTTGGGTCGATTGAAAAAACCATAAAAAATTATCCAAAAAAATTAAAAAATGTGGCCGAAATTAAGTCAGCTATCCTAATACTTTAATATACAATATTTTTTCTCAGTGTCGCCGAAGTAAAAAGGAACTATTCATAAAAAATTGTGCCGCGAAAAATCCTGGAAATAAATTGTTCTTCAATGTCTGACAGTCACTTTTTTTTGAAAAAAAATCTGCATTTAATTGTATCCAACAAAAAAAGTGTTTTAAAAATTTAGAATCGATATGTCCCAAACAAAATGTGCTTTTTTCAAATCACGATTATCAGAAATAACAAAAGTAAACAAGGCGACCTACGATTTTTTAATAAAATTATCTATCCAACGAGCAATTAAATCGTAAAGAGAGCGATATGTCTAGGGAGCGATTTGTCCAAGGAGCGAATTGTCCAGGAGCGAATTGTCCAGGGAGTGAATTGTCCGAGGAGTGAATACTCTCCAATAAAGTAGGTGTATCAAAATTGGGTTTATAAAGTATGCCGGGAGCGAATGGGGCGGGTAGCTAATTGTCTAGGGAGCGAATTGTTTAGGGAACGAATTGTCCAGGGAACTAATTGTCCCGGGAGCTAATTTTCTCGGGAGCGAATTGTAAGAAACGGAAACGAAGTGTCCGTTCTAGTAGGTATGGCAGTAGCGTAATCATTATTATGAAGTTTTTTGCTGTTACGCTTTTTTGTGTTTGATTTTTCAGTTTCAAGTTTTTTTGCCATATTTGTTTCTTACGCAATAAAATAACATGTTGCAAAACAACATTAACAATAGGCGAATGAAGAATCATTAAAAAATCAGAAACAACATTTTATGAAAGCTTAATTTTCTAGTTTTTTTAATCAAATATATACGGCTGATAGACCCAAGCAGCAGAAAAAAGCTGCTTTAAAGCTTCAATGTATTCAGAAGAATACCCACATCCGAAGCTATTTTTCTGGATCTTAAAAACACATTTTTTAAACACCGTACGAAATGCATATCCTCGTAATCCGGTCAATCTATTAGAAAACACCACTGACAGGGTAAAAAAAATTGCCTCGTATGCGGGTAAGCTTTGGAGTACAACCAGTATTCGCATTCTATTGCACCCGACGTGTCATTTCAAAATAGTGGACAGACAATGCAACCCGCATCTCCACTCCCGCTGTTTCAATCCATGACAGAGACAATTTTTCCACCTTTGCTTTATGAAAACGTCTGAATTATTCAAACTACGTAGCGTAGAGCTTTATGAAATACTATAATACACATTATACATACCTGCTAAAAAAATTTAAATTTGTTACAATTGAATTATTCATTTCGTTTTGGTATTCACACAGCAACGAGACACAAAATGATCCGGTAGCGTTGATAAGTAGTGGTTAGAAAATAAGTAATTACAAAGGTGGATAATACGATCATTCGGGACAAAGCTGTGACACTCGTGTTTAACAAACGCGGTCATGCGAAAGACAACCGGCGGACGGACGGGTGTCATCGTGACGGACGGGTGTCATCGCGACGGACAAGTGTCACCGTGACGGACGGGTGTCATCGTGACGGACGGGTGTCACGATAAATGATTTGAAAACCATGTTTCTAAAGATATTTTGTCTTGCTGGATGGCTTTCAAAAACTTTTACAATTTAATACCGTAACTTTTTTAAAAACTCAAATAAGCCACAAAAAACAAAACAGATGCTGCGTTAATATTAGAATAAAAAACGCAAATATATTATTATGCAAGTATAAAATCGCATTAATACAATTTTAACTAATTTAAATAAGGGCAAATTTAACCTTTTTTAATATAAAAAGAACCGCGAAAACAAACTAAGAAGAAACACTTGTATTAATTTGTCATAAAATAAATTAAAAATATGCCTACAATTACTTAAAAGTACTATTTGTTTAAAAAATAACCAGGAACAAAAAAATTTTCAGTTTAGTTTAAAAGTGATAAGTGAAAGAAGCAACAGAATATGATACACGCAAATGTGCACAATTGTAGTTTCTTTAAAATAAATATTCGTTAGTTTCATTCGGTATTTTTTTTTCATGTAAACTGATAAAGAAATGAAATTAAAGATTAATATTTCATTTAAAAATATGCCTAAACGAGAAAAAACGCGACTACAGAGAGATTCGAACTTAGGACTCTTAAATGCATATCCAAAGACTGCATCTACTGCGCTACCGGAATTTAAGAAAATTCGCATAAAAACGTAATATAAACCTGTTTGCAACCACCGATGTTTTCAGGCAATATTTTTAGTTTTCTTTGGTGTTTTGGGGAATTTTTAAAAATAATGTAAATTGAATTTTTTTTGCATTAAAACGCCGACAAATCTGCGGTAGTTTTCATAAAAATGTATTAGTTTGTGTTCAGTTGTATTGTTTATTTTAAAAAGCAATAAATACTAAATATGCATTTGTTGGGGTGCAGGAACAAATAATCCAAGGTCCAAATAATCCAAGTAACTAGGTCCAAATAATCCAAGCCTAGGGAAAAAAAATAATCCACGGTTACTAGGTCCAAATAATCCAAGGTAGGTACAAATAATCCAAACAAGAGCGCTGCGAGTTGGATTATTTTTTCGCACTTGAGCTCATATTTAATTTATGCAAATTTTTAATCTTTTGATTGCTATTCCGAAAAATCGCGTTGGCAGCAATGAATTTCGCATTTCGAGCTACAGTTTAACAATAATTGGATAGATTTTTAGAAGTTTCTCAAAAATTCTTTAAAAATATAAATATTTTTTCAGTTAAAATGGACACACAAACTTCACCTTAAGAATTATTTTCTATAATCAATCAATCAATCAAAATCAAGATTTAGGTTTTGTCTATCCACTGAAAATTTTTAAGTGAAAAAATTATTTGTTAGGGTATCTGATTTAATTTCGGCCAGGCCTTAATTTCGGCAACCAATTTAGGGTGTTAGAAAATTGGCTTATTTTTAAAACGCAAAAGAACTAGCACAAAAGTAACTGTATGAATGTTGAATAAAGTGTTTTTGCACAAGTTTTTTATTGCTGTTATTATTATTATCAAAATTTTCATACAGAAATTGAATTTATTGTGACTTTCTTGATTTTTGCTTTGTATTTAAACTGCATCAAATTTAGAACAAAGCAAAATAACTTCTATTTAAGTTAAAAAAAATAAGTTATATGTACCAGGAACAATACCTAGGGATAAATTTGCAACCTTTAAAAATATTTATCTTACGTTTTAGCAATAGTTATAGCCAGTTTTTTCTAGGTGGTTGAAGTTAATGACACGTTCCTTGAATTCGGCCACTATAAAAAAAGTTTAAACCTCCACTGATTTTTAAGTGTAACAGAAATTTTGAAAATTTGCACTGGAATAACAAAAATAGCTGTCTTTTGATTTTTAGACTTAATCCTGGCTCGATTGGAAGAGCCAGAAAAAACTTATTCAAAAAAATCAAAAAAAGGTGGCCCAAAGTTGTCGATTTTCCGTTACTTTGAAGTATTCTTTTACAAAACTGTTAGCAAAATGTTTGTGAAAGTTATATTTTTGTAAACTGGGCTTCCAAATTATATTTAAAAAGTCTGATCTTCCAAAAGTCCCAATTCTTATAGATATGGAAGGTTAATAACAGATCTTAATGTTAATAATGTTTCTGCCCTCAAATATGCTCCAGAACTCCGGAAATTTAAATTGAGAAGAGCTCTGGAGCTTTATTCATAGAATTAGTACAAAAATAGAGCGGAGCTCCAAAGGTTTTGCTGGATTAAGATGTTAAAAAAGAGGCATAGAAAGCTTGACATTCACAGTCTTAGAGTCGATATTAAGTTTAATTTCAAGAATTTAATTTAAGATTTTTTAATTTAAAAATTTGATAATTTAAGAGTTTCAAAGATTTAATTTCAAAAGCTAATAATATACAAATTTAGATTTGTCATATTCATTTCTAGTTTAATACGATGATTTCAGAATCAATGTGCAATGTTTATTTTGGAATTTTAATACTATTAATTCCTCTTATTAAACTGTTCCTAAACTATGTACTACATTAATAGGATATTGGATTTTATGCAAAAAAAAACTTGTTTCTTGTCATTATGATTTTATATTGATCTTTGTATAAAAATAAAAATTTGAAAAAAAAAGAATTTATAATTAAAAAAATTAATATTAAAACCAATTAAAATATGTAAAATGTTATTTTGGATTATTTGGACCTAGTGAAACCTTTGTTTGGCTTATTTGTTCGCACTTGGCAGGCGCTGACGCGGCAAATTTGGATTATTTGTTCGCATTTGGGAACAAATAATCCAGGAGGCGCTGGATTATTTGGACCTTGGATTATTCGTTCGCACACTCATTTGTTGCGTTCTTTAAAATCCTTTAAAATTAGTAAAATGTAAAATATATTCAAGATTTTTAACGAATTATTCCATTATCTTTTGTCATTTTGTTCTAGGGATTTTTTTATTTGCCACTTTATTATTATTTTTTTTGAAGAAAAGGAAGAAGGATCCGACTTTATCTTTATGCCGTTAAATACATCCAGTAAACATTTATCCCCCTTTCCTCGATGTAACGATGACACCCTTCCGTCACGATGACACCCGTCCGTCACGATGACGCCCGTCCGTCACGATGACGCCCGTCCGTCACGATGACAACCGTCCGTTACATTGGCACCCATCCGTCCGCTTCTTGTCTTTGGCATGGCCGCGTTTGTTAAACACGAATGTCACACCTTTGTCCCGGATGATCGTATCAAAAATATATAATACTATATAATATATTAAGGAAAAATATGTCACTCAGTCTCAGAAGCGAAACAATTTGGTGCCATTTTTTGAGCACTGCCATTAATTGTTGTGCGCATAAAATGGCAAAACAACTGCTCTTATTGAGGCATGTGTCGTGTAAATGGGCACTGCTCAAAATGTAGCAGTGTTTTTGCGCATATACTTGCATGCTAACTCGAACGCACTGCATTTTGAAGCACACTGCACTTTTTTAGCAATTTTATGCGCATATATGCGCATATACTGCACATAAAATGGCACAACCGCTTGAAACAAAAAAAATAAACCGACTTAAAAACCACTACTTAGTTTGCACACTGTACACAAAATACAAACTTTTAGTATAGACATACAAAACTAAAATCAAATGCAATACACAAAAAGATCTATTTATGTATTGCATTGGATTTTATTTTTGTATGTTTTTACTAAAAGTTTGTATTTTGTGTACAGTGTGCAAACTAAGTAGTGGTTGTTTAGTCAGTTTATTTTTTTTTGTTCCCCGCGGTTGTGCTATTTTATGTGCAGTATATGCGCATATATGCGCAAAAGCTTGCCAAAAAAGTGCAGTGTACTTCAAAATGCAGTGCGTTCGAGTTAGCATGCTAGAATATGCGCAAAAACACTGCTACATTTTTAGCAGTGCCCATTTACACGACACATGCCTCAATAAGAACGGTTGTTTTGCCATTTTATGCGCACAACACTTAATGGCAGTGCTCAAAAAATGGCACCAAATAGTTTCGCTTCCGAGACTGAGTGTCATATTTTTCCTTAATATATTATATAGTATTATATATTTTTGATCGTATTATCCACCTTTGGTAATTACCAAGAACACAACATTAGATTCAAAGGATATCATGATTAGTGATGTTCAGCTCCGTCCACTATTTCGCAGCTCCGGAGCAACTCCCGGAGCTCCGAAGCTTCGCCTTATTTTTGTACAAACTTCAAAAATAATTAAAAAAGTAATGCATAGATTACATTTTTAAAATTTTTTTTTGTAAATTAATTTTTTTTTTCAAAACTTACTTAAAACGCTAGAAATAGTATTAGAAACGCAATATAAAGTAACTTTATATGTATTTCAAGCCTAAATAAGCTTGAAATCGGTCAAATTAAAAGGCGGAGCTCCGCAGCTTCCTCCGCTTTAAATGGCCGGAGCTTCGGAGCATGATATTGGAGGGTAAGGAACATCATTAATCATGATACAGCTTACGAATAATCCAAAGACATTGACAATTTTCCAACTAACCAAAGCAAAACTAATTTCATGTTAAAGTTTTACTAATATTGTTGTGTTCTTAATAAAACGTTCTTTTAGCGATGAGCGGAATTGCGGAACCCCCGGAACCGGAACCGGAATTGAGATTTTTTAAAAATCCAGAACAGGAACCCGAACCGGAATTTCAAATTTTGCCCGGAACATCTGGAACCCGAAACTGGAACTGCCTATCACACTGAAACCCCCGGAACACCGGAACCGGAACTAGAACCGGAATTGAAATTTTCCAAAAATCCGGAGCTGGAATTCCGAATTTTGCCCGGAACATCCGGAACCCGAACTGTTGAATTATAGTTTTAATCTAGATTCTGACCCGACACCCTCTGTCCCACCGAGTCCACCCACTCCACCTCCGTTTTCTTGTTCCGGTCTGGACGACGGTCTCTACGCGGATCCCAACCAACCTTGCAAGCGAGGCTTCTTCCTCTGCTCCAACGGATTCCCCTACGAGCAGGTATATCGTATGAAAACATAAACCCGGTTTCGCGATCTTCAAGAAAACACCGTTAAATAAAAAAATACATCACGATAAAACTCGGAAATAACCTAAAGATATTGACGACAGTAAATTTTTAATTTCCAAGGAACCTTAGCAAAATCTTAATCAAATCAACTTTTATCATGTAAATCTTTATTTTATAGTGTTTTTTACGAATGCCGCCTGTTAGTCAACAAAATGTTCAAAAGCACAGAAACCAAAAGTTATTTGGAAGGTTTTTGGTGTATACACTAAGTTTATAACGAGATGAACGAACGGTTACAAGTACTGTATTGCCAACATCCAAAAACAAACTGCTTATGATTTACTAAAAATTGTTCATTTGAATATTGCGGAAATTTTATTATATTTTTTTAATTCTGAAAAAAGCTTATTGGGTATGTTATGCGTTAATAATAAAGAAAAAAAATCTAAAACCTGAGGATTTTTAACCAAAATTTTACTGAGGAAAAAGATAAGGATGTGTGTATGTCACCGACGAATTATACTCTCTAAAACATCTTACTGGTTTTGACTTTGCGAATTGCATGCTCTAACAGTAAAAATCTCGTACATCTTCAACCAAAACGGTTTTTTACTGGCATACCAGTAAGAAAATACTGGTTGCGCCAGTAACCAGTAAAAAAAAATTGCTGGTTTCACCGGTAACCAGTAACTGTGTTTAAGTTACTGGTTACCGGTGAAACCAGCAATTTTTTTTACTGGTTACTGACGCAACCAGTATTTTCTTACTGGTATGCCAGTAAAAAACCGTTTTGGTTGACGATGTACGAGATTTTTACTGTTAGAGCATGCAATTCGCAAAGTCAAAACCAGTAAAATGTTTTAGTGAGTAGCCCTACTTTAAAATTATTTAGCTTTCATTTTGATTTGCACGTGGCTTTTTTTTGTGCATGTACAGTTTTTGTTAAAGAGTAAAAATATTACTTGGTCAATATCACAAACTTGTACATTTATGATTTTAAATGCGTGAACTTTTTTTAAAATAATAGTTGCTGCGAAATATTCCTGGGTCAATAAATCCCCGACTGGTACACTTTAAATATGTTAATTCGGTGATTTTTTTTCAAATAATAGTTGCTGCTCCGCTCCGACGCGGAGTGTATTTCGGGTCTCGTTGGTCATTGTATATAAAATCTGACGGCGCCGCCGTAACCTGAACGATTCTTGAACACTAAACAACTAACAAGCAATGGCGCTTTCTTTTTTCGCATTTAAGGCGTGCTTTTTCCCCCAAAATAATACCAAAGTTCCATATACCAAATACCATGAGCGTAGCCAGGGGGGTCTACCAGCCCTTTTGGGTCGGCAAAGGGAAAAATTTGGGGTTAGACCCCCTTTTGGGTCGCCAAGGATAAAAATTTGGGGGACTAGAAGGGCCATTTTTTTAAATTTTTTCGCACTTCGCTCCGCTCTGCGCTCTATTCAATATATAATCTCCACTTTAAAATTCGTGTTAGTTTGTTTTGTAATCCTGGTGTGACCACGCTGGATCCACCCCATTCTTAATATTTTAATTGGTCTTCACTTCCAAATTTGTGTTACTCTGTTTTGTAATCTTGATACGATCACGATAGACCCCCCGCTTTAGATTGTTATATAGTGGGTAAAAATTCAAAGGTTAGCAGGAGTAATTTTAAAAACATTTTCTCGCACTTTGCGTTGCTCATCTGTAATTCAATGTTTTCTTTTTTCAGTTGTTAAGGGTTTGAAAATCAAAAATTTCAAGGTATAAAATTGTTTGTAAAAATTTTTTTCTTGGTTTTATAAACTTATTTTTATTGAATAATAGGAAAATAATTAAGTATGTGGCATAAACAAGGTAATAAACACTCCGGGTGAAGCGCGGAAAATTTTTTTAGCCCTTTTATAACGTTTAGGATTTGGACCCCCCAAGACCCCCCTTTCAGAAAGTTTGTTCAGGGTGGCACCTTCCACCCGTTTTTCCGAAATCCTGGCTACGTCCATGCCAAATACCTATTACATTTATTCGTTGCGAACATTTTTATTCTAAAAATTTTTTACTTTCTCAAACAATAAAATTTTTTTCAACATTTTTTTCATGATAATCCAAGTGAAACATAAAAAATCTTACCAAATATAAGCTTTAAGGCTGGTCACTTCATACTTATGACAAAACGTCCTTTGGACAAAGTCCAAAGGACAATTTTAGAAAAGCCAAAACGTCCTTTGGACTTTTTCCTTTGGGCGAAGTATGAATGCTACGCTACTTAATGTAGAATTTGTCTTTTGGACAAAATCCAAGAGACAAAATCCAAAGGAGAAAATCCAAAGGACAAAATCCAAAGGACAAAATCCAAAAGACAAAATCCAAAAGGAAAAGTCCAAAGGACAAAAAGTATGAACACGTTGTCCTTTGGATTTTGTCCTTTAAGGTTGGTTCATAAGTAAAAACGTCCTTTGGACAAAGTCCAAAGGACAAACACAGCGTATAAACGTATGTAAAAACTTCCTTTGGACTTTGTCCAAAGGACGTTTTTACATAAGTATGAACCAGCCTTTAGACTTTGTCCAAAGGAATTTTGTCCTTTAGACTTTGGCCAAAGGGCGTTTTTTCATAAGTATGAACCAGCCTTTAAACTTATGATTGAAATATTTTAAAAACGTAATGCAAATTTATTTGAATTAAACAAATTTAAAAGTTCAAAATTTCGTTGACCCAACCCAGGAATATATTTGACCCATGCATGTTTAAAGAAACTTTTTATGAATAACGCAATTTTATGATTTTATTGATTTCAGCCGTGCGCTGGAACTACATATTTTGATGAAAAAAGTAAACTCTGCCTCAGGAGAGCTTACGTGGATGCTTGCGGAGGAAATTCCACTTCCACACCTGAACCCACCACCACCGCGCCTGCCCCAGAACCTCGATTTCGTAAGCCTACTATAATCATCATTATACGTACAAGAAGAATTTATCGTTGTTTTATGTGGTAAAAACTCGCAAGTGTAACTCCACTCCTAGGTTAGAAAAATAATTCAGACTGTAAATAATTTTTAGTCATTATTTTGCTAATGGAAGGGTGGATTTTTATTTTCAAGTGGCACACTGTTGGCCAGGTGGTACAATGTTGGTCACCATCATAAATCACCCATTTAATCCGTTATAAACAAAAACTGCCCACCGAAACCGTATTTATGATCATAACTGGGGTTTTGGTAAATAGTTTTTGCTTATATAGATTATAATGGGCGATTTTTGATGGTGGTGGCCAACATTTCATGACCTGGCCACGACCTGTACCACTTTTACGTCTTTGTTTCTAGACGCTAATGCAATGCGATGCAAACGTAGGTAAGAAAGGGGGGCAGGGTGGGGTCCACCCACCCCCTAGCCTCGAAATTTTGGGACCCCCCACTAGACGAAAATCTAGGGCCCCCCCTCCCCCCAAATTTCCGAATTATTTACCCTTGACCCCCCTTTAGAATATGAAATTTGACCCCTCCCCCCTCCCCCCTCGGGAAATTTTTTGGTACTTTTTTTATACTAAATTTTTTTCCAAAAACGTGAATTTTCATCACATATTCATGCTTTTACACCCTTTTTATACCAGAATTATCGCTTTTTATTTAATAAAATTTAGCATTATCCTAAATAAAAATTTAAAATAATGATAATAATAATAATAAAAATAATAATGTAAATAATAATAATAATAATAATAATAATAATAATAATAATAAAAATTTAAAATAATAATGATCACAATTTTAAACTTAAAATACCAAAGGCCAATAAAGAAATATATTTTAACAGTTTTCCGCTCAGGACTGCTAAATACTGGAATAGTCTACAATTTTCAACCGTAAATTTAAAAACACTTGCTTCTTTTAAAAATCAAAGTAAAAAAGGTTTAATTTTTTAAAAATTTTTAAAGGTTGACAGACACATATAGGCAGCCGTAAGGCTCTGTGTGCTCTTTCCCTTTATTTAAATACTTGATATGTTTCAAAAAACCACAAACTAAAAGTATTCAGTTTTAAATGTTGTTCATTCTGTATTTTTTTTAAATTATAAAATTGTAATTGTGTTTATAAATTATGAAAATATACTACTTGCGTTGAATTAATTAAGTATTATTTAACTCTTAATTCTACACAATACAATCTACCTGTATTATCTTATTTTGTATATTATTTGGTTTTGTTTCATATATGTGCTTGTACTTAATAAAGGTGTTCTAACTAACTAACTAACTAAAAAGAACAATTATTAAAGTTGTTATGGTTTAAAACTGTTTTGCTTTGGACACCGGACCCCACCTGACCCCCCTCTAGATTTCAAAATTTCGCACCCCGGGTCGACCCCCCTAAAAACCTAGGGGAGGTCCGGACCCCCCTGGGACCCCCTCCTAGAATTCAAAATTCGATTTACCCCGGGTAACCACCCCCCTAGCTTCCCCGACCGTTCTCTTCTATGGATGCAATTGGCGTCTCGCTCCCCTAAAAAGCTAGGGGGGGTCCGGACCCCCCTGGGACTCCCCTCCTAGAATTCAAAATTCGATTTACCCCGGGTAACCACCCCCCCCTAGCTTCCCCGACCGTTCTCACCTATGGATGCAAATGGCGTCTCGCTCCTCTGTGATAAAGGAAAAACAGTCTTGCTCCTCTGTGCAAAAAAGAAAACAATGTCGCGTTATCTATAATCACGATAGCTAAAACCCTCCCATATAAACGGAATTTGTTCAGTGTTAATATTCTTTAAGTTACAACGTTATAGAATCACTTTTAGCCAATTAGTGATTATGAAAAAGGAGATCTTTCATACATTGGAGATTAATTTTAGCACTAATTGGCTAAAAGTCTATTAGCTCCTCCCACAACCATTCCCACAGAGCAAAACATATATGACGTGATTACGAACCCTATATGATATTTTAGGGTTCTTAAAATTCTGACGTGATCAGCAATGCAATAAGCAGCGGATACGACATCCACGTCCTACGTTTTAAACTTTTTGCGTTAATAATCAGAAAGGGTTAAAAAAGTGTATAAAAATTTTAATCTTAAAACTTAAACTATTCGAAAAATTTGGATTTTTTGTTCGCGAGTTGTTTGTACCTAAATTTCTTTCTTTCTTAAAACTGTTTTAAAGATTTTAAACCACCACTAAATAACATATAAATATGACATTAAATATATGGAAAATATATGCTAAAAGCATACATGGGCAAGTTGGTTCGGAGTGGGGGGGGGTTAAACCCCAAATTATGGGGGTAAAAATCCGAGAAATGCAAAATACCCATATCGTTTTTTTCTGGAGTGCATTTTACCCATATCATTTTTCGATGTTAAAGAAAAAAATAGGTAAATACCGCTAATTTTAGGCTGCCCACCGCGCCCATGTATGGCTAAAAGGACTTTGGATAGAATTTCAAATTGTAGTTTCAAAAGAGTTGGCCGTTTTGAGCTATAAAAACATTTTATTATTAGCGTTTTTATTCGCTGGAGATCATTCATTTTTTCAATTTCATTCAATCATTCATTCATTCACAGAAGATCTTTAGACATTTGCAAAAAAATAATGTTCCTATAAAAACAAATGGTTTAAAAATCCTTAAATACAATTACAACGAAACTATGACATTTTGTTCAGTAACATTGCTCAATCGATATATTTTTTAACTTAAATCGAACCTTTTGTTATTTTCCGTCATATTTTTAACAACCATAACTTGTCAATAGCTTGCATACTGTATCAGAAATGTGGATTTACAATACAAGTTTATTATTTACAGTTAGGGCTCGACCGGACCGGGATTTTTCGGTCCGGCCGGACCGGACTTTCAAAAAGTCCGGACCGGACCGGACCAGACCGGGTCATAGTAACAATTTAATATGTATATATTTGATACATATATGTAGATATAATTTATAATATATCATTTTGAAGAGGTTTCAAGTCTATAAACAAAACTTTAGCCAAAATAGCTAATTAAAAATTTACTAAAATCAAGGCAAAATATTGGAAACAATACAATATGCCAACAAAACAAAATAGCAATAATGAAACAACAAAAAGCTAATAATAATTAATGTAATAGGAGCCAATAAAAGCATATTCAGTCTTGAAGACAACTAATATTATTCAAACTTTGTAATTCAGAGATTTTAAATTGTATTTCAAAAATACTAGTTTTTCCACATTCTCTGGCTTTAAGGATGCTCTGTCACCTTCTGAAATCAATTGAGCCACTTTAAAAGATCTCTCACTTGCCACAGAGGCGCAAGGTGCTTACAGATACTTTTTTGCCATCTAAATAAGTGATGGGAGCATTTTCTGGAAATGGAGTCTGCCTCTGGAGGATATGAGATATTTTCATTTGCTTTTTAGTTGCAGGTTCCTCCAAATCTTCCCAAATGTACAGACTTTCCTTCTCTGTAGCTTTCACTTTCTTTTCCTCTTCCTTCAATTTCTTCAATTCTTGCAGACTCTTGTATTCCCTGGGATGGGAGGTTTGAAGAAGACGCCATGGACTGGTACTATAAGATTTTGGATCATTCCTTTTTTTTGTATTCTGTGGACTTGGGCAGACACAATTGAAAAATAGGCTTTGTCTCATCCTCAGGCTTTACCTTGAAATGTTTCCAAACCATTCCCATTACACCCATCTTTCTTTCTTGCCTTTAACTACAATTAAAATTTATGTATGTATCTAACAACCTTTAAAGACAAAAACCATAAACGCGCCAACACAATAAAGAAATAGATTCGCACATCAAGAATAATGAAACACGGATTATAAATACTAATTATCATAAAGCAAAACCAGGAAAAACAAATTTGCATATTGATGGGGAGTATTATAGGTTACACCGAGAGCATAGGTGTAAAAAAGAATATAAGAAAAAAATAAAAGAATACCTAGTTAGATACATTATAGTAAGTACAAGTGACATATTTAACGAAACAAACTGCCATCCAAACTGAATAAATCAAGTAAGTAGGAAGCATCTAAAGATTCTGAAAGACATTGTGATACAAAGAGTCGCCAAGTTGTGATAAAAGCATAAGTGAGGATCTTAAAAGTTAAAAGCATAAAAACAGAAGATTTAAGCTTATAATCACCAAAACAATTAATAAAATCAACAAAGCTGTAATAAAATATAAAAACAGAATTTAAAATAAGATAAAATATATTTATAACAAATAATATGTAAAACCATTCAAAAAAAAGGAAAAATCCGGCAAAAAAGTCCGGCAAAATAAAAAAGTCCGGCCCGGACCAGACCGGACCAAAAATGGCCGGATATCCGGCCTCGGCCGGAACGGACCGGATATCCGGTCGGACCCTATTTACAGTAGTGATAGGCGGAACAGCGGGACTCCCGGCACACCTTAACTGGAACCGGAATTGAGATTTTCCAAAAATCCGGACCAGGAACCGGAATTCCAAATTTCGACCGGAACCGGAACTGCCTATTAAGCTGCGAAACCCCCGGAACACCGGAACCAAAACCGAAGTAAGATTTTCCAAAAATCCGGAACAGGAGCCGAAACTGGAACTCCAAATTTCGTCCGGAACATCCGGAACCCGGAACCGGAACTGCCCATCACTAGGATTTACAATACCAATTTATTATTTACAGCCTTCGATTGCTTTCTGGAGAAAGACGGTAACTATCCATACCACGAGGAGCCCTGCTCCGACGGTTTCGTGACTTGCGTGGCCGGCACGACCATACCTCGCCAATGCGCCAGTTCCTCCCTCGCCTTTGACGTGGACCTGAACAGATGCGAAAATCGGGTAAGTTTTTCAGCTGTTTTTGTGATTTTTTATTTTATTAAAATAAAAATTTATTTTACCTAGCTTGTGGTGAATTATATTATTAGTCTTTTGTGTGTTGATAAACTATAACTGTTTTTTTATGATTTCGAATATTTTCTATGTATAGTTTCCTAAAATAGGGTGAGTTTTTCAGCATTTTTTATGATTTCAAATCTTATTAAATTAAAAATCTATTTTACCTAGCTTGTGGTGAATTATATTATTAGTCTTTTAACGTGTTGATAAAATATAACCGTTTTTTATGATTTCTATTATTTTTCATGTATTGTCTCCTTATGGTAAACCAAATAGAATAATAACATTGTATATTTATGCTAGATGTACGTGGAAGCGTGCAATGGCACAGCCACCAAACCTTTCTTACCAAATGTTACTTCCACAGTGCCGCCTCCATTCAGTAAGGTTTATTACTATTTTTCTTGTTAAAATGATTTTTTTAAGTAATTGCATAATAAATTTTTGCTTCCACTCTGGGTTTTTTTTTCGCCAGCGCCTAGGCGCCAGCTGGCGCCTAGCCCCTAAATTTTAGGCGCCAGTCCGAAAATCTAGGCGCCAATAACAGAAAGTTTTTTTCTATGTCCAATGTCCACAAAAAGATTTACTATTATTGGTTTTTTTATTATTATGCATATTTTTGGATGGCTTTTGTAGTCAAACTTTTTGTTGTTTAACACAAATTTAAAAACGACTTTTTTTGCCCATCTCTCAATATTCAACTTTAAATTTGTAAAATTTTGTTGAAGACTTATACAATTTTACAAACAGGACAACATTAACTAGGGGCTTCCAAATAAAAAATGTAGCTTCCACTATAAGCATGAACCAATTTTAAAAATGTCATGTTTTATAAATTATCGTTATT